>JBCFXI010001839.1:0-38551 GCA_038496175.1 Ampulex compressa
TCACCGGCTAGGCTTTGTTCCTTAATCCTTTGCAAAGTATCTATTGTTAGGTTATTCTGGGCCCGTCGAACGTTCTCGCGCGTTCTCTGGCTGTTTCGTTTCTTTTTTCGCTTGGTCCCTTTCCTCCTTCGATAAGCATAGGGCCGCTGTACGTCACAGATTCCAGTACCAAGAAGTTGTCCTGTGTGGAGTTTCTACCTTATCGTTACAGTATATATACAGTCTCGGCACCAAGCAGCATAGAGAATATAAAAAAATGTTAAACTCAAAAACAATTTTTTTAATTCTTTTGCAATGAAATTCATAATTTATAAAGGATTTATAATGTTTTATAAATTTATTTTGAGTTAGAGTTAGCTCGCAATGCCAATAGTAAGACGGCATTGCAAACACAACGAAATATCGTCTTTGGCACTTTTCGCAAGTGTCGCGAACGAAGATATATCATCGTTTGGCGCTAAAAGAATTAAAATCATAGGTCTTCGTTCGTATAATCCGATAAATAAAGAGTGCAGATCACTTGGAATGCGGTACGTGCCTAGTGAAACTCAATAGTTAACTTTTCTTTTGTTCGTTCTGAGGTATATAGACGAAAAAATGTCACGCGTAATCGCGTTGCAGGGAGTCAGGAGAACTTTTCAATCTCTCCCATAGTGCACGTGAGTGCTGATTTAAATCCTTTGGATCATTGCACGGAAGAACTATCTTCCCAAGAATTAGTATTCTGCAGAGATGATGGGTTGGCGTTGATTAGCTTCGCAAATCTGAACTTTATATCAAACCTATCAATCACTCGAAGAATCTTCCTGAAGATAAAATAAAAATGTTCTCTTTTGTTTCGTTTTATACTCTTCATTTACTCGATTTGCTAATAAATCAAATCTTATCCTTGGACACAACTTGCAGGATGGTTTTCTATTGTTACAGATTTTATAATAAGGTTTGATTGAAATTCATGCCTGAATCGATTATCGTCGATTAATTAGAATCTTATCGCATTATTGTATTATTATTATTTGTTAAATTAATATGACTCACAATCCTTTTCAATAGATATAGTTATATATAAATAGTAAGAAGTCGATAAATAGTGTATTCAGTACAAGTATTTAAGTGAAAACACTCGACTTTGTTTCTAAACCGATATCGTTTGACGAAGCTTGTCACTGCATACACGCATCGATTATATTTACATCTTGATCGATGAGCAACGCAATATTTGCTCTTTCAACGCTTTTGAATTTCTGGCGTGCGTTGCACAATCAAAGCTATCTTATTCAGATGTTAGAAGTTATTTACGAACAGTTATCCTCACTGTGTATAATCATCTATAGCCGATGTAGCTTCAGATCGCATTCTTTCCCATAACGGAAGTAAATTGCGTAAAAACCTTTTTAGTAACCGATTACTAAGCTTGAAGCATTACTAAGTATAAAATATACATATATCTGTTACTGGCTACAATCATTCATTTAGAGTTAAGTTTTTTGCCTTCCTTGAGCTCCTTTTCAGCAGTCATAGACGATGCTCGTTAATTTTAATCGGCTGCGGCACTCATTTTTTGGTGTGCGACACAGACTTACTCATTGTATGTAGTAGTAGAGGAGGGAGAAAATGGCACGTTGAATGCGCTAACTTTTAATGAACTATACTAAAAGAATATGAAAGAGGACAAGTTCTCCATACAGTACGTCTGTTTCCTCTTCAGCGTCCGTCCGGTTGTCATATACGCGTATCGATCTCTATAAGGCGCCACGGGCCATTTCGCAACGGGATGCCACATTCGTCACCGAGATTGATTTTTCGGAAGAAAGGGTAGACGTGCTCACAAACGGATGTCGGTAATCCTACAGTTTGCTCATTCTGCTCGCGCATCGGAGCCCCAATACGATCCCAGATTCGCAGCATTGATTTATTCATACTCTGAGCAGAGTACATTTCTGTCGGTACCATTACAACTTCATGTAATTGATTAAAGTCGGAATAGATAGACATCACGGGCCAGGATGATTGCCGGGATCACTACAATTGTTATAATGTAACAATCTTTTCTCAAAACACTTTCTACTTATACACGAATAATGTAAAATCTGCCTTTTTGGAATACAGGGATGATCCCGTTTCTCTTACACTCTTCGTTCCTCCCTTTGCGCCCCTCTCCTCCTTTTTGTCTTTCGCTCTTACCTAACCACTAATCTACCTATTCTCCCGTATGAGTTTGCTATGTTGACCGTGTATCTACTCCTCCTATGTTAATCTATACTTATACTCTCTTAGATCTACCCCTCCTTCCACTTCCTCTCTCTTTCATCCAGCATCCATTTTCACTTCCTTTCACTCATTCTTGCTCTTCGTCCGCCCGTGTCCTTCTGTCTTCCTGTTCTTTATCCGTTCGCTCTTCTTGTTCTCTGCCCCCTGTTATATATGATCAATGTTTCTTTCACCCACCATCTTAGTCTATAGCCATCTGATCCATAATTCCTCTTGTCCATTATCTCCGTAAACCCTTAGAATCCTTTCTCTCATCGTCATGCCTTTCTTGGGCTCCTCAGTTTCTACCATGCACTCTCATCCCGTGTGCTTTTGCTCCTTTGGCTTGAGAATTCTACGCGTTTTTTAACATTTCTTTCGAGTCGAATTTAAATATAAATTCTCGTTTCCTTCCGAGTATCTCTGTTTTCTTATTTGACATCTCATATTGAATCGCGCCAGCCTGATTACTTTCACCATTCTTTGCTTCCCAGTTGGTGCCTCGGTACTCTCAACATTTTGATCTCTTCGTACCACCCATTGCATCTCGACTCTTGTACCTTGCCATACTTCTTCTGTTACTACAATTTCAGATTTCTTTCTTCCACCTCCCCTCTAACATTTCTGCCTTCTCGCTTTTTTCACCTACTTATTCCAATGGTACCAGTAATATCCAGTAATATTCCAGTAAAATACTCTCTACTTTATTGGGGCTGGATATTTTGATAAGAGTTTTGACTCCAATGGAGATAAAGTTTGTCCTACAGCTAGTAAGTGGCCAGGTTTATATTTATTCTTTGCCTTTTGCCTCTTATTATAAACATTATGAATATGTAACTGCACCTTCTTTATTTCCTCTCGCGCTCTCTCTCTCTCGCATATCTTGCCGCTTCTGTTGCATGTAAGTGAACAGTTTTCTCCTTGATTATTCACTTCAATTAGACGCTCTCGTTCAGTGACATTACTGCTTCGATTAGTAATTCAAAGGAGGAGACTTCATACTTAAAATTTCAGATTGTAGTGCTTTAGCATGGAAGATAGGGAAAGCCTTCAAAATTCACGAATTTTTGACATTTTTATAAAAAGAAGAGATCAATACTACATTTTTTGAAATATGAAGTTTGTTTATACACATTTTAAACTAGTTAAAGCATATTTTTTAGTAGCTCTGCATGATAAGTGAGAATGTACGAGTATTCTATTGAACATTCCTTTGTATCCATCTGAAGTAAATTGTTTGAAAAAATGTGTGTTATGAATATTCAGTTTCTATGTGAACCTAAAAAAAAAGGTTAAAGAACTGAACATTGATAGATTTATACACCTCTGAACATAGAAGATAGCATCCAGCTGGCATAGTGAACAGGATAGAACAGCTATTCTTTTAACTCCGGAGATACGCGCGTGATTTTCGCCAAAGTCGAATTTCACGCCACCTTTCAGTGAATCCAACAAGGGACGAGCCACCATCGAATATTTTGAAATGAATTTTGTAAAATACCCAGTCAATTTATGAATACTTTTTACTTGTTTTGGACAAGCAGGTGAAAATCATTTACAACGTCAGGCTTCGCCTTTAGCAGACCAACATAATAATTTCCGGAAAGATATTCTCAAACTCCTACCATAAATTATTTGACTTTATGGCAATAGTACGGATTTGAGAAAAAGGGCGCTACAGATAAAGCGAAATATTGGGATTATAAGAGGTGGAAAATATAAACTAACATAAGGTAGTGCCCTAGGGAAGAAATTAGGGAAAAAAAGATTAGATTTTTCGTAACATAAATCTATTTTTCTTCAAACTAGGTTGTTCAAATTCGACTGTCCTCGCAGTGCCGTGGACAGTGCCCCAGATACGTATTTTCGTATTCACAATGCACACACGTGCTTTCAAACATTCGAGGGTCTAGGACACTTAAAATTTCCGTGCACCTTCTATACACAATATTTTTTTTCCACGGACCACGCGACCGTCTGCCTCTAAAACTACATTATTCTTAATATATATTATTTCTATCCTACACTCGGCGTCCTCGATCCTTACCCTTATAACACAGAATACAGGGTGGGCCATCTACTGGTTTGTTTTTAAATTATAGGATACGACAACACTGGTGTGACCGATTTGCTTGTAATTTGAACAGCCGGTCAGTCCGATATTCCGCGGTACAAAACAATCGTGTTTTCGCTTGGTTTTCGCTTTCGCGGGGAGCGTTTCGAAATATTAAAAACTTATTTTCAAAGTCAGTGTTGTGTAGCCGAAACCGTGCGAATTTTGAAAAAAAATATGGGTCGTGAAAAAGCGCCAAGCGGAACCGCTGTAATGAAATTGGTGAAGAAAGTTCGTGAGACAAGCTTGCTATTGGATAACAGAAGTGGTCTCCGAGCTCGGACGGTGCGCACTCCCGAGAATATTAAGGCTGTGGCCCGTAGTGTGAGACAGAATCCATCGACCTCAACTCGACGCCGATCGCAGCAACTGGCCATTAGTCGCACCAGCCTGAGAAGAATACTGCACAAAGACCTCAGATTATTTACTTACAAGGTCCAGATGATTCAGGAGATGAAAGCAAATGATCATCCGCTTCGATATCAGTTCGCTGTATGGGCCATAGATCAGCTCAATAATGACGTTGATTTTTGTCAAAAAATCATCTTTTCAGACGAAGCGCATTTCCATCTCGGGGGCTATGTAAACAAGCAGAACTGCCGGATTTGGGGTTCGGAACAGTCACACGTAATCGTGGAGAAGCCAATGCATCCACCAAGAGCGACAGTTTGGTATGGATTTTGGAGTGGTGGCATAATTGGCCCATTTTTCTTTGAAAATGCTGCTGGAAACGTCGTATAGTTTACATATAGTGACTTCAACTAATGTGTATATATTACGAACTAAGTGATTAATCGATAATTATTATTAGTAATTGAATGAAACGGTTTTTTGTGCTCGATACAAACCTGTGCGGGGATTGATTAAGATTTTTATTTTTGTGTGGATGGTTAGGTTCAAGTATTTTTTCGCCAGCGACTTGTATTGCTAAAGATCGATACTTTATTACTATTACTAGGATACATTTTATACAGTATGTTTCTCTACACTAACTCTGTTCTGCTCTCTACTCTGTTCTCCGTACTCTGACTCTGTTCTCTGACTCTGTACTCTGACTCTGTACTCTGACTCTTTGCTCTGTACTCTTTACTGTGTACTCTGCCTCTAACTCTATACTCTGACTTTGACTCTTTACTCTGACTCTCACTCTGACTCTGTACTCTGTACTCTGACTCTGACTCTGTACTCTAACTCTTTACTCTATGACTCTCCGTTCTCGACTGCACTATATACTCTTTTAAGATTCTCCCTCTTCCCTAGCATTCCTGCACGCACCCCCTCTCGTTCGTAGACGTTCTCAGGCTCATCGGTCACGTGCGTTCCTCTAAACTACGCGTCACTCGAAACCAAGCCATGCGCTCTGTTTCTCTCGCTCTTCTCTCATTGCCTTACAGCCCAAACACACTTCACTCGGTCCACGCAATTATAATCTACAAAATATTTACTCCTTCTCACGCTGGACTATTTTCACGTTCCCACACCTGTATATACGTGTTAAATGAGAGGAAGGAAAAAGACAAAAACATTTATAAATGTGGTGCGCGAGAATTTTGGAACAGTGCAGTTTTGGAGACGGACCGTCGCGCCGACCGTCTCGCCGTTATATATACAAAGGGCATAGGAATTTCGAGTGCCCTATGGTCTCAAATGTATGGGCGTGTCTGTGTGTCTGCTGTATGCAAGACAGTCGATGAACAGAGTTTGGAAAAGACAGTCGATGAAGAGAGTCAGGGAAAGATAGTCAGGAAAGTCGGACGCGAATAGTTAAGAAGTACGACGTAGAGAAGCTTGTTAAGAAGTGCGACGACTAGACTAATCTTCTCACCTTATATCCGACTAGTGACTAGTGAATATATATATAATCAATCATCGATTCATCATACCACAATCTTTGGGAACTCCTCCGGGATTAACCAAATAGATAATTTTACCACATAAACGTCACCATACTTGAAAAAAGTGAATTTTAATAATTCCTTTCAATATATGCAAATGTACTTAAACGTTTTTAAAGCAAAACTAAATACTTTCGTTTGAATTGATTTCATCGTATATTTGGATAGGAACATAATCAAATGAATGATAGGAAATAAGCCGTTACTCTTATTAATATAGGATTGGGATTCCTCCATAAGACAAATAGGCATTCGCAGGAAAATTTGACCAGAGGACTAAAGTAGTTTAGTGGTAGAACAGTTGCCCCGCAAGCAAAGGTTCAGAGTTCCAACTCTAATCAAACGAGCCTTTTTTCCGTAATGCTTACAGTAATGGTTTCCTAACCGAGGAATTTATTTTCATTATTCTTCTCTTTTTTTTGCAGTGTCGACGAAGGCTCTGGCGGGTGCTAAGAGTCTTGGCGGATTTTTGTACAGCGCTGTGAACAAGGCTGGGAAAACCGTCGTCGAAGCCAGTGCCAAGATAAAAAAGACCGTCGAGGAGAACGTGAGTATCCTTTTCGTTTGTATTCTTAACTTTGTAAGTTCAAATAAGTGTATTATGACATTTTTTTACTTTCAAATTCATATACATTCGATAGAAGAAGTACGTTCTTCTTTTGGGTTAAATCGATTACTTTCTTTTATTCATGTTCAGCGCTAGCCGGCGATTAAAGTACAAAGGGGTGTCGATATGCTGACACCACTCAGCGCTGACCACGCAACGTGAATTTGAGTAGCACAGAATGGTTTTTGAGGTTTGAAATGAGATGACAAACTTACACAGTACAAATGCGTCACAATTAAATCAACAATCGTAATTAATTTTTATTCCAGTACATTATCACGAAAATAAGCAGATAGTGTGCGATACTGCCACGAATATTGCGTTGATAAAGTGTTATCGAACGACCGCGGAATTGATTGAATGGAATAAATCAATTTTAGATGAACAAAAATAGTAAAAGAGGTCTCATCGAGACGAAAATTTTGTTTATGCAAAATTGAGAGAGGGCGTTCGATCGACATGTTTTTATAGATACACAGCACGCGTTTAGCTGTTAGAATAACGATGTCCTGAAAATGGGAGATTGTCAGCGGTGATTGGTCTAAGCGGTATTATTACCTAATCCTGGACGACCTATATCGAGAGCTCCGATAACAGCCTGACAATGTCCACGAATATGACGCTCTAGACCGCGAGGTGGAGAGTGCTCGGTTGCCGGGAGCTATAGAGGTGCCACGAAAAGGCACCTAGGCAGTGGTTGTGCGATCAAAGGCCTTAAATTATTTCCTAACGTATAAGAATTTCGAACAATCTATATTTTAAACACATTCAAATTTGTATTCGAAGAGGAAAGAATCTTTGGTACTTCTTAGCCGATTGCTATATACGTACTACAATAGTATAAATTGAAAATTGTTGACGCAAAATGATTCGTTATATATCCGTCTTCGCATACACGTTATGTGACAGTTTACTACTTTTTTACTTACTACAGAGCAGTTAAAGTTTGCATTGCATATGAATTGCGAATATATAACTTCAAGAGTTAATTCTACATTGGTCCTAATTTTGTATTAAACGGCGCCGATAGGGTAACAAAGGATGCGTCTCGTACGGAGGAAAATATCTTTGATTGATCGTTCACGGTAATTATAAAACAAATATTTTGTTGTATTTGAATAGCTCTCTAATATTCGCGTAATGTAAATTTCCGTTTATTCCAGTGTTATCTTAATCGTATAACGAAGTTCACGATAATATTATATATGTGTGGGACTTATGGCACGTCACGATACTTAAATGAACTATTAGACTGTATTCCATTCACAATTAGATTCTGCAGTTTGCACTTAAGCCATCACATAATTGATGCCACATTAATCGATTTACAATTATCCAATATCTCACGCTATAAACAAAAATATTCATCTATATAGTAGATGATCAAAATTCTATCCGTATGTGATTAGTCATAAACAGTAATGTGATACATGCTTTCGCGGTAATTCACTATTTTTTAGTTTGTCTATTTCCTGTTTAAACAGGCACGTAAAATATTACACAATAACTTTTATAACGTTATTGTGCAGTATAAGAAGAATTACTCTTTCATACTTATTTGGAATCGGAACTTTTTCATATCCACGCAGAGATTTGATCGGAGAGCTTGGATATTTTAATCCTTTTACTGTCAAAGGTATATATATTCGCTTTCACTGACCTATTAACGTGGTACGCGAAGCTTTCATGACTATGTGTTTACCTGGGATAGGAATGTTTACTATGTTGCATAGGCAAAGGAGAGAAGGGGTAAAGACGGTTATGAAGTAGGGTAGCGACTTTTAGATACATAAAACGGTGTTTCTTAGAAATTATTACTATGTTTAAAATTATATGGAGTGACAATTATAGAGAGTATAATATGTGAAATGAACGAAGAGACAAGAAGTACGACGAATAGAGCCGCACACTAGTACGACGTCCGCTTTGTACCAAACCTCTAGTTCTATTATTGTTAATTCCGTGTAATTGAATTAACAATCATTTAAACAAATATATATTATACTATATTTTTGAAGACTCTTCTGAAATCGTTTCTCATAAATAGGTATTTTACCACATCAGATTGATTCCACTCTGGTCTGTATCTTTTTTCTGTGTTCGTATTACACTCTATCCGCTTCTGATATTAGTCCGCGTTTTTACATGCATCAATACGTGCTTTCTGTGTAAGTGTGTGCGTACGTGCAAGTACGCCTGCGCGTGGTCATGTTTGTGTGAGCACTCGTGCGTATATGTATGATTCGTAGAGGCATTGCGTGTCAACTCGCTACAGCGTGTTCGCGCTTGCTTTTAATAATTGAACATTCTAAAAGGTATTGAATCAATTTATAGGTACACTATAATATAATCTTCAAGAATGTTGGATTGATAAATAACGCGTTTAATGTCAATGTACTCGTTTTTATCATTTATAGCACAGATCGTTTGTATCTTCCAGCCCTCTGTTTCGTTTGATTTAAATTTAATCAATTAATTAATTTTTTTTTTCTAATTTATTTCACGGATGTAAATTTCTATAATTCTGTGTAATTATCCATAAGGAACACCAACGTCAATATTGATAGTGTGATAGTTCAAGTACAAGGTCAATCTTTACACTAAATTTTTATGTCGTTTATAATATTACAAAATGTATAAAGAGCTGTATAGTGTAGGTGCTACGAAAAAATGTTGATCGTTGGGTTATTTAAACGCGGGACCATACGCATGCCCGGCTACTTCTGTAACCACTAAGTATTTTTGTCTCATAAGGGAGTTTCTATCTTACAATATATCACGAGTTAAAGATTTAAGTTTTAAGAATTAGTAAAATATATTTCTCTAGTGCTTCCGTGATTATATTTTTAATAAAGATAAATTTAAATATATTTAATAATATAGCTTTTCATATTTTTAGATATAGAGGTTTTAGAAAAGTGGAGTAATGTCGAAAATTATATTAACCTATTGCAATACTGAACTTATTCAACATGCGGAATTTATGACAAAATATTTTATAAAGTTCTATGATAGTTATGTAACATAATTCGTCAAAACTTGCAATGTCCATATTTGGCTCCGACGCGAGTGTCATTTTAATAATACACGTTGACGTATTGTGCATTGTTGCAGAAGTCGTATTATACTGCAATTTCTCATCCTCGTGATGGCTATATGATCGCATTTCTGCAACATGGATTATGATGGTGTTCGGTCTTAATTAACTCGAGATTGATGCCAAACTTCTCCGCACAAATTTTATCAGATTACCAAATCTCATTTTTATCTAGTTTGCTTGTACAATCTGTACCACGTATCTGCGATAATGCATTAAAGTCTAGTTATCGAAAGAACAGTAATCGAACAGTGCTATTTTCTAGGATGTATTAGGTTGCACGGCAGTCCTACCTTTATAACCTTAATCTACTACAATCATGCTATATATTTTCTGTAGAAATTTTACTGTTCTCACAAAGTATAGTCTTTGGAAGTCAAATAATATTGAACTTATAAAAACGTAAACCACACTAATTAATGACATCGAGTAATATTGATACAATTAGGAAGAAAAAAATAACGTCCGATTTCTATATCGGCGGTGAAGATTAATCATATTCAGTGCACTATATTGTTTCACGAAAGCAAAAATAAAATATCACCTTCGAGACTATACAGAATGATTCTAGTAACTGAGCCGAGCTATAACTCTTTTTTAAATAAAGTTAGACAAAAATCGTGCAGGAAAAGTTTGCACTGTTCGAAAAGCTCCATCGTCCTCTGCGTCGACTTTTTTCTTAAGTGCGTTAGTGTCTCTACAAAGTGCAGTTACACTTTTTTCAAATGGAACTACCCATTTTTTTTTTTACTTAAACACGTTCCTTAAGGTATTTTGCAATTAAAGTGTATAAGAAAAGTCACCGAAAAAATAATAGTTTATAAGATATTTCGTTTTATTTAAACACTTACGAGCGTGGTCCGATAAGTACTTAGCCTCACCGCCCGATGGTGCCATTATCGTAAATATAAAACGATAAATCTACTATCGTGTAATATATTCTCGTAGACAGCTAGTGTCAAAATTTCAGCCAAATCGGACTCGTAGTTTTGCTTTAGCCGGGTTTGAAAGCGGGCGATGGGTGCCGCGTTTGCTCACTCCGGACAACAAGCGCATCCGTGAGACTCCGCCGTCGTCAAAATTTCAGCCAAATCGGACTCGTAGTTTTGCTTTAGCCGGGTTTGAAAGCGGGCGATGGGTGCCGCGTTTGCTCACTCCGGACAACAAGCGCATCCGTGAGACTCCGCCGTCGCCACTGCCAAATTGGTCGAATTAGGCTACGAATTGCTGCCCCATCCACCGTATTCTCCAGATTTAGCCCCGTGTGACTTCTTTTTGTTTCCAAACTTGAAAAAGTCACTCGCCGGGCAGAAATTTGAGTCGAATGAGGAGGTTATCGCCGCCACAGAGGCCTACTTTGAAGACTTCCGGAAAACGTTTTCTTCAGACGGGTTAAAGAAGTTGGAGCATCGCTGGGTTAAGTGTATTGCGCTAAAAGAAGACTATGTTGAGAAATACATCGCCATTTTTCAAAAATTTTCATTTTTCTTTTGTAGGCTAAGTACTTATCGGATCTCCCACGTATAACAGATAACCAAACGGTTCACTATCGCATTACATAGATGTGTCGGAACCCAGTTATGGCCAGGTACTGTGTTAACTTTGAATCGTTATGTTGCAATCATGTTAACATCTCTTACTCAAAGATCACCATCAGTCTCGTGTATTCACACTCTACTCGACGATGATCCGCTACAATCGCGTGTAATTCTAAAATACTGCCAGTAAGACGGAGCGCCAGCACATAACACTCCAGTAGTTATAAGATTTTTAATCGAAACGTATGGGCAAAATTGGTATGGTATCCATAGTCCAACATCTTGGTCGCCACGTGCGCCAGATTGGAATTCCTATGATTTTTTCCTGTGGAGATATTTGCAAAATAAAGTGTACGCGCAACATTTTGTTTCTGTTGACGACTCGAAGGAAAAAATTAGGCGTCACTGTTTACTCATAACTACTGAACAACTTAGTAATGTAATTAAAAACGCCAAGAAACGTATCAGAAAATGTTGGAAGCTAACGGTGAAGCGTTTGAGTATTTGTTATAAGCGTTCGCATAAAACAAAATATCCCATAAACTATTCTTTTTTTGGTGGCTTTCCTTATACACTTTAATTGCAGAATGGCTTAAGGAACGTGTTTAGGTAAAAAAAGTTGGTGGTTCCATTTAAAAAAAACAGCGTAACTACACTTTGCAGATATAGTAACGCACTTAAGAAAAAAGTCGGCGCATAGGACGATGGAGTTTTTCGTACAGTACAAACTTTTCCTATACGATTTCTTTATAACTTTGCTTAAAAAAGAGCTATAACTCAGTCCAGTTGCCAGTTACCCTGTATACTGTCCAGGTTTGACTCAAATATATTTATGGAACTTCCAAAAGTGGTACGATTCAATAGGCAGGAAAGGTAATTGAAAAATGCAGTGCAGTACTTGTCGTTATATACCGCGCAGCTACAACCCTACATTAGCGTAACGAATTATAATAGGCAATTTACAATATATTTTTGAAGATTCTTGGAAAACATTATCGAGCGAACAGAGCCTTAGCTCGCATATTAGTGATCTCTATCGATGACATAATCCAACTAGTCGAACGAGCCTCACGATTCCATCGTGCAGATCACAGTGTTGCGATTCGCGTTTGGTCCAACACGAGCTGAAGCAACCGCCATTATGGTCCGTGAACAAGGATGATTTGCCCATTGGTTACCATCGCGAAGGTATATCCATGCTTTTGAAAACAATACTCTTGCGTACAGCCGCACACACAACTGCATAACGCATAGAAGTAGCTGCAACGATGCAGCCCGCAACGAGACTTTCCGCATACATCGCCGAAGAATAGGAGCGGTTGGTATTGATCCAGCCTTTCTCTCCTCCCCTTACCGCTTGGTGGAAGACACAACCACGATAATACAACTTGCTTCACACGACCAAACATCTCCAGATTTGTGCATCGATTTTTGCAAAAGATGGCGATAACACCTTATCTCCGTTCTACATCGCTATAAGCTTCTCTTTTTTCGGCCGTTCTATTTTTCTTTCCTGCATCCTTTGTCTCCCTTTATTCTTTTCTATTTCTACCTTGTTCGGTGTTCATCTTTACTTTACTAGTCGCTTCCCTTCGCTACCTCTTCCTCTCGCACTTTTGCTACATTTTGTTTTTTTAAATCCCACAAATGAGAATTCGTGTTCTGAGCCTTAAACCTTTTTCATTGCATTGCACATAGGTCTATGCATATAAGGTACTCGTCGTTGGCGTACTCCGTTCGGTTTTTGCGTGCTCGTATGTCAAGTGTCGATATCATTCATTAACAAATTTTGATGTGGCATTTCGATTACGTTGCTGTGGCTCCAGATGTGTCACACAACCGCGTTCTGTAAATTCAAATTAGTTAATTGTCAGACGTTAAGGAATATTTTGCCGCAGACTTTATATATTTTTCACATCATCGAGTCTCGAATTATCACAACTATTATCTTTGCTGGTCAGTAACTTTTTCAGAAAGAAGCTTTTAGAAACTGACGAGTATACTCAAACCTGTTTTTGTGCGGTGAATATGGACCGTGTAAAAAAAGTCTCACGAAGAAAATAACTCAAAACCTTACGAAATAACTTATGAATAAATTATCTTAATGGTCAAAAAATGTGAACTGACTTTGAAGGACGTCAATTAATACAACGGACTTGTCACTTGCGCAGATCAGAGACGAATAACAGCAACTCTCTGCGGTTTACGATTGCAGAGTTCAATACACATATAATGTAATCGGCTGACGCGCTACTTATATCATGTGATGGGATACATATTAAACATCGCACAAGCTAAATGACCAATGAAACCTACTACTTATTTATTTGATTATTAATTTGATTAAAATTTTCATGTATCGCACAAAAAACAAATCGCATAAAACAAATCGCACAAAAAAAGACCGCACAAAAACAAGTTTGAGTGTATATAGAAAATCGACAAGTATATAGATGTGTTTTATTTATATAAAATTTAGTTGTATGCTGGTGGTTCATCTTTTTTCACATATTAATAAGTATTTATTCCCTTTAAGCGCACGCCTAGATTATATAGATTCCACTTGTTTTAGAAATACTCTCGCCGTGATTCAAAATAAACAATACTGTCAAGACGATTGAATGCTCTTCAAAATTATACCGAACAATTTAATTTCGGAAAACAACTTAAGGTTGTAGCGGGGAAAGTAAGAAAGAAAAAGGTAAAGAGTGATAATAGAATAATACATAGTAAAATAACAATATATAATACACTCCCTAAAATATATACTGCTACTTTATTTCAATATGTTAGATAGAGATGTATGCTTCTATGAAAATGTTTCAATCCGTTACGCTATTATGCATCTATTCACTACGGCGATCGGTTTCTCACTGCCTAATCAAATATAGGGCTAAAGAGTTTGGTTTCTGACAAGCAGGTGTAAACAAAAGGACGCTTTATGCCTACTTAGAATTCTTCGGTTGAAGGACACCTTGTGCTCATTTAGGAAATCGTCTAGTCAGTATTGTTTATGGGCTGTCACCGCCTTATTTTCTAAAAATGCTTATAAAGTTTATGTGCACGATTCAGATGTTACTGATACTGCTTTTTATTATAATAACTAATCGGTTTTTAATATATATCGATGGTCAGCACCGATGACAGATGTAGCGATTGAGGTGAATGTTGTCATTCAGAAGTATTTATTTGTTACCAAAAATCTACAGCAAGTATCCTGTTACATTTAATCGTGTTACATTTCAAGTAACAATAAACCTGGTAGTTTATCCTAGTTCTTTCACAATAATATATAATTCCTAAATGCGTCGCGTCTCAGTTCATAGCAACGCGTTCGTGCCTTAGTATGCCTTAGTGTTAGTGCACAAACTCTTATTGACAGGTATTTAGTGTGAATAGATAAGTGGATGCGTAAGTGGGGATATGTGTGTGTGTGCGTGCGTACTTGTGCGTATGCGTGTGTGTGCGTATAGCCAAAATCATGCGAAAGGATGGAAGAGGCAGTAGATAAGAGTAGATAAGAGCATTGTTAATAATTAGGAGTATTTAATCCACCCTAAATTCTTATCCTTATAATAACGTTGTATACATGTGTGTGCATGTGCGTGCAATTGCGTGACTGTATTCCTTTTCTTCTTGCTATACTCTTGCTTTCATATTACCCCAACTTTTTTACGATTTTTGTACAGTTAATTCCTATGAAGCCATTTCATTTCCGAGAATAACTTGCCTTTTGCGCAAAAATTCCTATTTATAAATTTCACTCATTCCTGTAAATACATGTATTCGCATATTTTCGAAGCTCTTATATTTAAAGCATCCTGCGTTGGCATGTCTGACGTTATATTTCCTTTTCAAATCATTTGCACTTGTACAACATTTCTCTATTATATGCAGTTTCTAAATAAAATATGTAGAAAATGATTGCACGTGGTAAAAAAAAGAACGAAACGCTTATTTATCGAAATTCAATATATGAGAAAAAAAATTCGCTATATTATAAATGCAACTAAATAATATTTTATCCGTGATTCATACAAATGCCATATTGCAGTTTGATAATACCAATTTTAGTTGTGTTAAAAATCTTAAATTGTTTGGTTTTTGTAGCAGTTTGTGGAGGTTAGTTTTCAGAATTTTACCCATTTTTTTTACGTTCGTGTATTTGTCAAGTGCCATAAATGCGCAAAGATTAAATTGCACTTAAGTGGGTATAAAGGCAACTATTTTAGTACATTTGCCCGTATAGGCAATTATATCGATGTCACGAAGGAAAAAGTAGAATCTTATTTTTGTAATTACGTAACAACATACCTGAGCTAACAATTAAGCAACGTATTATTAGCACGATGTATCTAAAATGTATTGGCAGCGGTCCAACTTGCAAGATCAACGTATAATCGGTATCCAAACACTGCTCAGGTTTCATGCAGATCTCTATCATGATGTTGACATTTGCAGTAGACTACGGTTCCTCCGGTGCAAAAATTCAGTCTGGTACACTGTACAATACGCGTGTTGTGCAACGCCCGAAATAGGTTTTCCAGAATGCGATCAAAGCGGCTCTAACGTAACTAATTCTGCTCGTAACGTTTCAATGGACGCGACTGGATGGAGAACAATGCTATGTGCATTTTATTTTAAACTAGTTATTTTTTCGCCGCATGAAAGTATATTACAACAAAATTGTTTATATTAAAACAATGAATATGGCAATTTACGATTTTTCTGTCCGTAGGATTATTTTATACATAATTTGAAGGTTATATAACGTTTTTAATGGTAGCAATACATTTTTATTATTTTATTGTTATTACTGAAAAAACTGACATCAAACAAGTATAATGCAGTGACCTTCAAATAATCTAGAATGTAATGTGTTTTAGAAAAGCATGCAAACGAGGAATAACGAGGACTTAAATACCTACATATTACTTAATTAAAATTAAGTAATTGCCTAAGAAAAAATCAAACATTTCTTTTACCGATTGCAATATTACATTCTATATAACAAACACTTGTTAACTTTTTGCACTCTGCTGCAATGCTTGAGTAATGTTTTATACTATACACTTATGAAACATTATCCGCTATTGCCTACACTCGGTTTGTTTCTGTTTCTCAAACTAAAATTTACTCGAAAGCTGAATGTAAGTTGGCATAGCTAAAAACAATGTTATATAAACTCTACTTAACACTTTGCCGGCCACTGTCACGCAGGCGTGACTTTTCCTCGCTAACGCTTATCGGCCGCTGTCACGTACGCGTGAATTCGGTTCAGCGCGGTAATAATATTTCCATTATTTTTTTTAAAGTAATATTAGTGATAATTCAAAAATATAAAAATATCCAACAAAAATGATGTAAAACTTATCTTAGTGCCTTTTTTAATAATAACCATACCGCATGTACTAAGAACAACGTAAATGTGACTATCGGCGAGCAGTAGAACCCGCGCAAAAAATTCGCCGGCGGCATCATAAAGGCGATGCGAGAAGTGAGCGGTTAGCAAATTGTTAAGATTATTTTGCTACTGCAAGATTTTCAAGACTTACAACTGTAAAGCAAATTATAATTTTGATCGCATCGAAAGTTGCAGAGATTTAAGTTATATCTGTATGACTATATAAACAAAGTTGTGCGTGCCTCCTAACAAGAACTTTTATTAATTAATTTGAATTATGCCCATCATTAGCATACGATGCATAATCATGGAGAATATACAATATTTCATCAATATTTTCAGAAGAGTTAATAATATAAACAAGGAACATAATGGATATTCAGAAGCACATTCCAATTTATATTATATTGTTACGCCGACTGATGATGCGGCATTACGATGGGGCAGGATTGGATTTTATGTGACTTACTAAACTATTATAACATAAAGTATTGAGTTATCGGTCGAGCAATGTTGTTCGTTAATTTCGTTCGTTATTGATTATAAGTTCTTCGGAAAGCACTCTCCGGTATAACAATATTATGCACATACACGCGTACACACATGCACGCACGCACGTTAATAATATGGAGCACCTAACTTTAAAAGCTTTCCGTAAATAGAATGTGATTTTTAAAACATTTGTTCTTAATTAAACAAATCTTAGGAAGCGAAAAAACCAACGTACAATCACACTTCTATAGTAAAGTGCAAAAACATGAAATGGTTTAGAATTATAGTAAAAGAAAAAAAATAATACACATTGAAAATCAGCATTTCGACAAAATTACACTAATATGAAATGCATATGAAATCCGTAAAGAAGATAAGGGACCTTGATTTTTATTATTAAAAATTAATATTTAGTAAACTGAACACAGATATACTTCTATGTGACATCGTTTTAACTCTTTAAATTTGGGTTTATAAACGCCAAAAAACTGTTTCACAGCTTCTGAAGAAAATTTGTTTGCTCTTGTGTTAGAAATAGCACGTATTCATCTACATGGAAAGTACTAATGTGTTTGCAATAATAAAGATACAACATAATATTATGTAATGGTATTACGGATCATGCATGTAATGTAACACATGTTTGATATTAAATATTATACATTGTACGTGTTCCATATTGCTTGTACACGTGCTTTAACAAGAAATTACGATTTTTACTAAGAAGAAAATAATTTAAATTGTAAACTATTTTTGGACGGTCACTAATAAATATTGTGATAAATCATAAAAAATTAATAGCTTTTACTTTTCTTTTAAAACAATTTTTAACTATTTGATTCATTTTTCAAATAATTTTTTACACGATGAAAAGTACAAATTCTGTTCTTTGGATAAGGGATGCTTTACTCATACTTAGCTGTCAATATGATTACTTATAGTTCTTATGAAACGAATATACATGATTGTAAATGTGTAAATTTCATTACCTTTTTATCGAGATTTTACCACATTCCATGTAATGTACTGTTCCACATTATCTGCATTTATCTGCATTTTAATGCATATTCTCCTTGTGTTGCACATAATAATCCGTGTTCTGTACTGTTTAAAAATAAAACGGTGTAAACATTTGCGCCACCGTTCCATCATTCAGTTAAATATCTGCTTTTATACGGAAGCAAGGACAATAGATAGTGGCAAAAACCTGCAGCTATAAAATGATCCATGACTCTAGCAGAATATGTATCCGCCGACTAAAGTACCACAAAAATTTTGTTTGCATTTTACTCAAGCTCCGCGCCCGGGACCATATATCGGGCCTTGGTAAATAAAAATCGATAGTCAGCTATGCAGGGTTGTCCCAACACGTCCGCATTCCGGCATTTACGGTCCATGGCGAGTCAACGCTTCCTGGCTGTTTTTACTGGTGCTCGCTAAACATCGCGCGGAGACAATATCTATATCGAAAAGAGTTCAAAGGACTTGTATCTCGTTGTATAATCGTTTAGGAGACATCACTTTACCGGTGTACATCCCGGAACAACTGAAAACCCTGAGAGTGAATTTGAGAGTTGCTATACAACGAACGAGCGGCGTATGTTGCTCTACGGTACTTGCGACATAAATCAATTTAAGTAACTTTGTCTGTCGTAACCATAATATGTTATAGAAGACGAGGAAAAATGCAGTACAAGCGAGGAGAAAGTTTATCCATATACCAGAATGAATTGAAATCATAAGAGAACTTTTTCTCGTGCAAACCTTTCTTTTTGAAAGTTTGTCAAACAAACATGCTCCTAAACGTGTCTCAAATCATAATCACAAATATGCAAAATCATTCAATGAAACGACTCTACAAAGTTTAATGAAATAAAATCCTTCAATATGTTATTTTAATTTTGCTATTGTATCAAGAGAGGAGATACATGTAGAAGCCTTAAAAATGCATAATTTTCAGGAATGTTTTTAGACAAGATGGACTAGTATTGAATTTTGTTGAAGTTTGGTATTCAGTTATACATATCTTAAACTAAGAAAATATTTTTTTTTGTTGCATGAAAAAATAGAATGGTTGACATATCACCGCGTCATTCTGGCAAGTCTGCGCGCAAATTGCAAATTGGCGTGAGTTCTACACTCCTTTGCATTTGTCTGAATCAAACCGCTTACAAAAATTCTTATTATTAATATCCGTAGCCTCTATATGAACCTAAAAAAACGAAAAAAAGTTTTAAAAAAGCACATGCGAATAGAAACGTTCATATTCCAACATTACTTTTTCACCTTTTTTCTATGAAAAAGCACTTTTTTTTGTGATTTTTCGAAACAACAGGTTCATATAGAAAGTAATAATGTTATACAGTTATGGTTAAAGTTTTACTAAAATCCGTTGAATAGTTTTCAAGTGAGAATTCACACAATTTCAGAAACGTAATTTTGAGAAAAACGCGTTTAAAGTTTTGTGAAGTAAAAAGTACACGATGTACGTATATACCGACTAATACCGTATACTGACTAATCAGCGATTCCAGGACCATACAATAGTCCTTCAGCCTCCTTGTGCAACTCATATTGCTCCCTTTGTATCTCTCTGTGTAATTTGCGGGCATCCTTGGTGGATAAAGCCCTGCGTCGTCTTTGTCGAATCAAGCAGCGCTTGTTGATGTTATCACCGTACTTCTTACACTGAGTTCTAATAATTATTTTTAACTCCTGCGTGCTTTGTAATATGGAAATATATCCTTCATTGAACAGTCTAGCAGAAATATACGATGCTATTTCAATTATTTTTAATCTAGTATTGAAGCGTTTTAGAGCTAAGACAGTTAAGCGCAAGATTGGAATTAAAACTTTCATTTCCACTCTGCACGTGGCCACCTAAGCATCTCTAGAATAATTTATTCTTGCATACATCTTCATAAATTGGAGGACTATCTTTTTGCACTGTTAGATTAAATGGACGAAGGTGCTTAAACAAATCCAAATTTCTTGTAATAGTTTTACATCTCTGTCCCTTGCACCAGTTGTCTTCGCCCTTTGAGCAGTATTCATGCTGCGAGTTTTCGTGCATAGAGTACAAATATTGGTAAATGATAAAAACATTCTTCTTCGTATCTTCAATACTCTCTATGTTGCGTCAAATAGTTAAATTGTAGTAAATAGTCGATTTCTTATCAAAGTATCGGTTTTTGCGGTTCTCAGTTTATGTGCGTTCCTTACATGTCGAAACTAAGTGCCTATTGTCTTATTGACGTGACCGATACATTAACTTTTTACCATTTAAAATTTATTTCCATACGGATACACATCTAAAATACTTGCTACGCACTGCCTCGACATCGTTTGATGCACGCATCACGCTTGAAGGTTGTAACTTCCTTAATTTTTCGAAATTTCGTTTTGAAAGTTTGGGATCATATTCTTGGATAGTTGTATGAACATTTGATGAAAAAAATGCATTTTTCTAACCGTCTACACGTAACTCTCCCCTTAAAGGCGGACGGGTAAACGGACACGGATATTTTCACGGACGGAAACGGACACGTTTTATTTACAGACGGAGAGTCGGGGCGGACAAACAGAAAGATAGAAAGATATAGGCGCGCATAGACCGACAGTTTTGGAAAAACTCAACAGATTAACAGTAACAGTAACTCATATAATACTTTATTCAAAAACTATTCCTGAAGTGGATCGATTTAACAGACAGATAGTCAGACACTGCCAGATGCGGCGAAACGGGGTCCAATATGGCTCTTTATAACAATCGTACACATCAGGGCTGTTATTCCTGCATCGCTCCTCTCGATGCATGCTATGATGTAGCAACGGCGCGTGTGTGTTTTTCCAAAATGTTCTAACACTATTTAAAGTGTTGCTGAAAATGTTAACCTTGTTGAATTTAAAGTCATGCTCTTGAATTCATAGACTCATGGATTCTTACCAAGGGTTGTTTTTCTTGACATCATGAATTATTTTCAATATCTTCAAGAAATTTAACGGTGTTCTAGCATTAGCTTATCCCAAAAGTTTTTTTCGTTTTATAAGGGAATAATGGATGCGCAATATTTTTTGTTTCATATTATTTTATTGAATTATGCATGTAGCGAAAAGACGATCGAAGATGAAGTCTACGTTTGACGTATTAGGTTTCATGTTTGCACAACACATTGCCAGCTAGAGCAGTTTCGTGCAGATAGCGAAAGGCAATTTTCGGGACAACATAATATATTTTCGGCACAAATAAACAATTTTTATTCTAGCAATTCCTTTTTTTTATGATTTGTTCATCAAGGCATCACATATAGTATTGTCCGTACTGGCGAACTAGGACTCCTACAGCCTTCAAGCCAACATTGTATTATATCAGTATATTTTCACTTATTATATCCCACCGTTGCAATTACTCACCCGAAATTAACAATTAAACCACATACTGTAAACAATAGTAAATAGTGAATCAACATTTTCGTGGTGTACAAACACAATGAGACGCACGCCTAAGGATCCCTTAAGTCGATATAATACAAAGTGATGTTCTGAAGTGGTAAAGGAGCATGCGAAACGTACATATGAGCAAGAGGAATGCAGTCAAATTTCCATGATTGCCGCTTTAGAGGTTCCTAATAAATGTTGCTGTGGTGCTCCTACGCCTATGCTATCTGGCTCTGGCCCAACCAAGCGTGCGATATAGCACATAATGGCACATAATGCGATTAGCTGGGCCTCTCCTTTAAGAAGAGTTTACGACTTGACAGTCCTTAGCGCGATAATAAATCTTTTTTAATTTAACGCTTTTAGCTGAAATTTTTATTAACTTATAAGTGAAATTTCGCTGATAAAAATGCGGTTAAACACTATGTAATTTCGACAACATTTATTTATTTGAAATTTCCCTACCTGCGTATGAAAGGAATGACTCAATACGTATTTCATAAGTAAATGTGGTTGTAATTATATCGTGTTTAGTCTCACTTTAATCGGTAAAAAACATTATATTAAAAAATTCGGCGACCGTCATTTGTAGGTATTAGTTTTGTCTCTAGTTTGCTTCGCCTCGTGTACGACCTGCCTCTTTTGTCTGTAGTCTGCTTTGCTTTGGAAAAAGGCGTCGCCTTAATTTTTTGAAAATTTGGGATTTTCGCTTAAGAACGCTAAGGAAAACATAGTATACTTACTCCACACACTGCACTCAGTCCCCATTATTAATAGCAATCACTATAGTTTTCTGAGAAATAAGAGAAATACGTCATGTCCTTAATGATCAACGCATTGTCTGTTTCATCACAAATATTCTCGATACATCTTATTTAGTTTCTTTGTCGTCGACGTATTATACAGTTTAATATATATTACAACCGTATAAATATCACGCAAATCCAAAAGTACGTATGAAAAATAACGCTTTCTTTTTGTATCTTGTTCCCTCATCTTTTGTGTCAGTCCCTCTTTTCTTTAAATATTATTCAATTTTTTTTTCTTTCCAAAGTAATATTTCGTATGTAGAGAATGTATTGCTTAATTTCAATATATCATTGATAGAATAACAGAGTTGTTTTTGGTCGTAGTAGGATTTGTTATTCAGCTTGTGCACCGACACGATAGGCAGTATCTTCTGGGCAAGAGCACACGAGCCGGTTGGCGGGCGATCGATAACCAGGCTTGACCTTCGTAGGACTGCGTCGGTTCTTCGCTCAAAGCGGCGCGCATCACGAGCTCTTGGATCTTTCGACCGTCAATTCATCTTCAATTCGCACTCTCCACGATTCATTTCCACAATGTCAGCTATTGTCACGAAAATTACACTTTACCGCTTCGAGGAAGCGACGATCAAACTTTTGCAGAGCGAGGCATCGTTTAAAGTAGGTCGAGATTCAAGCAGCCCCAAATTCGAACGATCCACAAGTCCAACTGTTATTCACTAACACGATTACCAGGTCAAGGCTAAATTTACGATTGGCATAGCACTAATTTACCACCGATACTTTTCAAGTAAAGCTTCCACGCACGCACGGTATCACAATTCCTATTTTCGTATCGATATACGATAATCGTATGGGGAATGTAAATGCCCCATGATGAATTCGGTTTATTCTGGTTCATTATCGTGGATGCCCACTAATACCCAAGCATAATAATCATTAATGATTAATTTTCTCTGTCGTTATGTTTTGTAGGAAGAAAGACCATTTCATTTCCTGGTGTGTTTTTACTGACAATTTCTCTTTGGTTAATGTTTTCGTAAGTGCATTGCAGTTCATTATTAATTTCATCTTGATAATCAATAAATAAATTCGTAATCTCTTAATGGCATTAATTACAGGTAATACGTTTAGACTGTACAAATTATATAATTTTTCCATAATAGAAATACATGAAATATAACGCTTTGTCTTTCCGTTAACGTTGTAACAAAATGCAGTCATAAATATGTCTACTTGGTGTCACTGTATGACACAGTAACAGCTATCGGATTGTAAATATACAACATAGGCTTTGAAACAAGCACTTTTCATGACTGCAAAGCAGTGCTCACTTTTATCTGTCCACATACATTTTTTGTTACTTGGTGTTAACTGTGATAACGATCGCGTTATTTACATTTAATTTGGAACAAATTTCCTAAAAGTTAGATTCAACCTAAAAATTGTTGCACTTCCTTATAATTGTGAGGCATTGAAGAGTGTTGTACAGCTAACTTTGTTACTAGTGTAGCGTTGTGACCATTGTGTAATGGGGTGGCTTAAGGTCCAGAGTTGCCACAAAAATTATTTAAAACAATCTTTTGTGGATAAGCAGGAAAATATGAATATAAGAATACGAAAGAGCAGTGCGACATGCTTGGAATCCTTCAAGATGCCCAATGAATTTTACCTTAAAAAAATTTGTTTTTAAAATACCCTGAAATATCTGTGTACGGCTTCTACTTGTCAAGCACACAGGCTTGTACACCACATCTTTAAGTTAATATTTTCATCAACAAATGTAAAATGATATATGTAGTAAAGAATACTCTTAAAAACTAGTACTTGGATGAGTTACACATTACTAAACGAAAGAGGACGGAAAATTTAAGAAATATGTAACAAAGTCACCTCATCGTAAAGTTACAAAAATTGCACTGCTACTACCCGTTTCAAAATGTGCGTATTTATAAGAAAAAAAAATTGTCCTCGTTCTACCCCCTCTCATAGCAATATATGTACACGGAGTATCCACCCCAGTCTGGAATCGTCACCTGTCCAAGGTGCACCGCATCCGTTCTTAGAGCCAAATGCTCGAGATGCTGCATCTTACTTCCCAACAATGAAATATTCGGACCTTCCAAAAGTTGTAAACTGCATTCCTCAAGCTAGTTTGTTGAGATTCCATAGATGACTGGCTAGCAAGATTCGGTTGTTTTGTTTATGTGTCTTTCCCTTACTATTCCTTCTTCGCGATTTAGACGCGTTCGCCATTTTCTTGCCTGTGTTGGTGTCACCTTCGCGTCTTCTATCTCATGACCCAGGTATTCAATGTGCCGTTAAAAAAAGGGTACTTATACTTGCATACTACGTACTTTGACTATAAAATGATTTTATTAATTAGAGATATATGTTTAAATATGTATATATCAATAGGAGCAGGGGGATGTGACATTTATCCATGTGCGTTCTTTTCGGTACCCTCTTTCTTCAGTATCTAACGAGCACTCTCATTTATGTCTAAGTGTCTGCGTGAGTAGAGCCCTCCAGTATCTCATCATAATAATCCATTTTTTGCTGCAACTTTTAACGTCAACTGTTAATTTGTTGAAGGCATCCATATCATTGGTTACAATAATACCATCGATACATCTAAATACCACTTTATATTATAGAAGTTCTATAAGGATCGTAGCTTTATCGCATATAAAGGTTATAGCGCAATTACATTAGCTAAGTAGGTGTTCCGTTAAATTTTTGTTGGCCTTCGGAAGTAAGTTATATTTTTGCTACTTTCTTTCACTGCGACGTGGAAAAAACTATTCTTTCAACCAATGACAGGAAACACCCACGTGTTTGTTAATTTGTCAAAATAGTTATCTATCAATGGTATTGGGAAATATTGGCGAATTATTTTCTTATTCGGTTAATGGTAATTTACACAAGTCTTATTACAGCCATTTTTTTTACACTATAACTACCGAATTTGTCCATTCACTTTTGCTATGTTGTATAATATAATTATATTTTTTAAGCTATTGATCTATTTATTAAATTAACTATATCATTGAAGTAAATCACTGTATTCCATAAAAGGTGTTACATTTACATGTTGCGCAAAGCTGCATGCAAGCCGTAAATTGTAGATGATCGTGTGACAGGCAACAGAAGAAGAAATTTAACAACAAAAAAGAAAGTTTATTGTTTCCGTTCTTAGGAACAAAACGTAGGCAGGATCGTGATTATTAGTTCTGACGCGAGTACCTGGATCTGTAATCGGCTATAAATTTATGTCTGGAGGCTATTAATTATTACAACAAACTATTAATTGTTAAAACAATATTATTATAGATACTGAACAAAAAATAAAACAATATATAACATAAAAGAGTTTGTCAAAGAGATGGACGGGCGTTTTAATTAGCAAGAAGGAAACACACTCGGCACTGGTGGCAATTACAAAGATATATACTTAAATTTTTACGGATACAGAAGTTTATTGATGCAGAGATTCACGATCCTTTAACCCATTGTGCTCTTATTCTTGCCAAGAGACGACTGAAGACGTAGAGCTCAGCAGTGCCATCGCTTAGTCTAAACAATCTTATTGCCTCTCAAGAATTGGATCGTTTTAGACAGGACCACATGGCAACGATTTATATTCTATACAGGTTGATGCTAGACGTATGCAAGAACGCAAAATTTCGGATACACGACACTTGGGTCAGGTCGGGTGGGATTAGGTTTTCCAAAGTTTGTAATGCAAAGTTTGTATATTCAGTTCGGGTTCCCGAAACTAAATTCGGGTCGGATTAGGACGGGGTCCCAGAAGTTGGTAACTACGTAAGCATGATGCTTCTTCATGATTTTGTAATCAGGTTTTGTGCATAAACTTTTTGGATCAGTAATGCTTTTGTACTTTGTATCGTAACCAAATGTAAAAGTCCATGAATAAGAAAGCTAATACGTAATATAATATATGAAATAGTAGTATTGTATTAGAAGTTTCAATAAAGGAAATAACTGTTGTACTTTCTCTAATATCGGTTTTGTCCTTGTGGCTCTACTTTAGAAAATATCCTTTCGTCAGATACTGGCAGGAATAGTGATATTTCTCGTACTGTTTCTACTGATATGTAACATCGCGTGCGATTGCATTTCCGCCACGTTCTTCATGGAAAACCCTCTTTTGAAGAACAGATATGTGTTTTTGCATTTATGGGGAAGTAGAAAGATGGATTTTTTTCGCGATTAAAAGCTTTCAGAATCCTAATCTGATCTGACTCGGCCCGACTACAACTTTTGCGACCTCTGCCCGATCATAAATCTCAATTATCATATACACGCATACTCCTAGTTGATACGCTTCCCACGCTTTTACTTTTACTGCGACTGCTGGTCCTGCCCATCAAGGCAGCCTATGAAACATTGAGTTTGAAATGGGTTCGGTGAAAATTCGGTAAACTCGCATACAAACACACGTGTACGCGACGTACACACGGATCCATTAATTTGTTCCATAACTCCTGAAGGGGGGGGCAAGGAGAAGCTGGAATACGACTGTGGAGGTGCCAAGCGGTAGCAGCCGACTAGACCTGGTTTATCGACTCTACGATCGACTTGCAAGCGATTTATGAACTGCGTAGAAACTTACAATCGTGTTCGGTATAATATATGTTGATATATAAATTATTGCATTGTTCATAGAAATTTAAGTTAATAATATAAGTTATTGCCAATATAAGGAAATGGAAAAAGAAGATGTTAACTTTAAATGTGGAAAAAATGTCCTCCAAGAAGAAACTTTTGTATCTGAGATGTTTGGGATGTCTTTCTAACGTTTATTGATCGACCGATTGTCCAAACGTAAAGTCAATTGTAGTTCTGACAAGAACCGTTCCATAGGTCGGAAAAGAACTATTTTTTAGATCGGAAGAAAAGTGTATTATTGTTCTCAAAAAATAGGATTAATAATTGGTCCGTGTTGAGCGACTACCTGACGTATTCTTCAATCAATTTATTCGCGTAGGTGTAAAAAAAAGTTGTGTAAAAAAGCATAAGCTATCAGCTGCTCTCTATTTCTCTCATAGCGAGTATCCTACCGCTTCACAATTGCTGCTCAAATATTCTGTATTTAATTAAGATTCGATGATTTAGCTGCCCAATCGAGGAGATCTATTTCATGGTGTTGTGGAAATCAATGTTTTACTATATGGGAGGAGTGTACAGCTCTATTGTATTGAACTAATTGAAAAGTAGGTAGATCATCTTTACTATAAATTATACGAACACTGGGCAGGAAGAACGTTTTCTAAAATCTTAATATATTTGAATGCATCCATGTGCAACGACACTTCGACTAGTTCTCCCGGACAATACGCAGCGATTCATCCCTATACAGCACAAGTAATAATCCCATTTTGCCCATACGAAATCACATAGTTTTGATCACATCGTTGGTTTATTTCAGACATGAAAATGTCGATAGGCTGTCGAACAAAATTCATCAAAAAATCAACATCAACATCAACAAATTCAATTTTTTCATCAACCCAAATAGTTCTTCCCAATCCGAGCTATAAAATGGTTTTTTTCACAACTGTGGAACAATTCTTGTCAGAACCACAATTGATTTTATGTTGGAACCATCGGTCTGTCGATCGGTTGAAACAACTTAGATGCAAAAGATTCTTTTTGAAGAGCATTTCAAAAATTTATAAAGCTAACACTCTCCTTTTGCATCTCCTTATACTGGCAATAACTTATATCAGGTTCCGTAATATATTTGCCAGTTTCTATAAACAATGCAACGATATATATCGATATGTATTACACCAAACACGACTATGTGTTTCTGCGCTGTTCGTAAATCGCACACATGTGGATCGTAGAGTCGATAAACCAGGTTCAGCCAGTTCCTGCCGCTTAGCACCTCTACAGTCGTATTCCACCTTCTTCCTGCTCTCCTTTAGGGGTCATGGAACAAATTAATCGGTTCGTGTGTATATATAACGCGATGTGTTATATTGCAGTTTTTTTTTATTCGTTTTCGGTACCAACTGATCATTTGGCCTAAGACCTACTATTTAAGGTGGGTTCCGAGCCAGCAGAGCTACAGCATAGATAACATTGCATCTTACAATACACTGTATGGGTTTTCTTGGAAACGTAGTGATGTCGCGTTGTCATCACCAAACATGCCTATTGGCCAACGATTAAAAATAAGATGAGTTGTGGCTCGGCATTCAGAACCAGCGAATTAGTATTGACGAACGAACGACTTTACGTGTTGTCCACTGTTTCGTTACTCGTTTCAACTTATTTCTCGAAATAAATTGTCCTTTTTTTACACTCGTGCGTATTTATGTACAAAAACCCGCGAAGTGCGCTAATTAACAATTAGCGAAAGTAGGTCTGTTACTCCTCTGAATGCGCGCGCCCCAACAAATGTAGTAAAGTTGACATTAGAATCATTAACACCTTAGTGACGGCGGGTCTTTGTGTTAGCGGTCCAATAATGGCTGGGTCGTCCTGCCGCTAAAGCACATTGAATATGTTAAAAACTAATATAACGCGTTGTGAGTGCCAGATATAATCGGCGCTAGCCAATGAAGCGCGTATAGTGCATGCTAGATATAGCCGGCGTTAGTAGCAAAAGCCTTAAAAACCACTTTCCTAAATGGCGCTGTGTTCGTGCTAAGCCTGTGTTATCTAAATAAGACAGCACAACATGCAATAGCACACAATGCGATACCTGGTAGAACTCCTTTGAAAAAAATTCACGGATTGATAGTGACTAACATGAAAATATAATTTTTTAATTCTTATTTTTTAACGTTAATTTAAGTAAAAGGCTTATTAACATATTCATGACATTTTGCCGATAAAAATAAGACCAAACAAGATAATAGTTACGCGCACATTTACTTATTTAATATTTATTCCGCGACACATTTTATTTTAATATCGTCTTAAATACAGTAAAAAAGTGGCTAATTCGTCACGTTTAAAATAATAATGAGATATTTTTAGTGTATTATAAATTACAGATGTATAAAGTGTTATAATATAAATTCACGAATTTTAGGTTCAAAGATAGTGAAAAATTGTACGCTGAAAGTTATAGCTTTTTGTAATTAATGTACAACTAAATCTCACCTTTCTTTACCTTGTTTAATAAATTACAACAATTTCTAACTTTATATCTCTCATTCTTAATAATTACAACAACTTCAAAAAAACCACGACACAAACTCCACGACGGAAAATCTGTTGACAGGAGAATATTCCAGGACAGTACCTATCAAACTGGAAATTAAACGAGACTTAAATGAAGATCGACGCACAGCATTTAACAACTCGCAAAACAATCATTTCAAAAATAGGACAAGAATTAATCAAGGCAGAAAAGAAGTGAAATTTGGGGTAGATGATTATGTTTATATTGAAAAAAGAAACAAATTAGACCCAATACGTCGTGGACCGTACAAAATTAAGGAACGAATATCGGATCATCTGTAAAGCATAGACCTGGAAAATTGTAAAAATGAAAATAATCCATTTTACATTAGTAAGCTAATAAACTGCAAACAATGTCGTCCTCTTTAAATACCTTACGATGGAGGATGTAAGCGGGGAAACTTTTCTTTTAACATGAGTCTATTGGCAGGATTGATTTCGGAGGAAAACTGATGGACGTGAAAAACGATCTTTGTATTTTTAGTAATGAACGTAGTTCGTTCTGTACAATTTATTATATGTATTATTATATATGTATATGTAACCTGGTTCAATCACTCCTAAAAATTAACCACTCTACCAATGTTCTATGGAAATTGGTTTTCAAGTCGTCAATTTAGGCGTTAAAGATCACACGGGTGAAATTCTACAGAATGAACCACGTTTATTACTAAAAATACAAAGGTCGTTTTTCACAACCATCAGTTTTCCTCCGAAATCAGTCGTGCCAATAGACTTATGTTAAACGGGAAGTTTTACTGCGTGAAACTTAATGTGTGACAAACTGTATCCAAAAAATTAACACCTAATACCCTATCACGCACCTCGTGACCTTCCGATTGTAATGCAAAAGTATTAGTAGTGGTCGTGTCAGGGTGCGCCCGCCATCTTTATGGAAGATCAGACTTCTACCTCGAACAGATCTAAGTGGGACATAAATATTTATTCTCCTTAACGAACGAGCAAGTCATAAGATGCCGCATCACTGATCCTTTTATCTCCTCTTCAATCATGAAGACCACCGTACTTACGGTGTATCAGCGCTGTATCCGACGGCTAAAGCATGGCAGCTACAGCGGAACCTTCTACAAACGATACATTTTTCTATAGAATTTTATCCCGAGCGTCTATTATTGTTTGTTCTGCAAATATTCTAATCACAGCATTCTCGGAATGTTGACCTTACCATTCGAGATTCAGGCCGCACGAAGGCTAAGTAGCGCCATGATGAATTAAATGGATAACACAAATTTCTTCAAAGAAGTTGAGTCTTCACGCACACCAAACAGATCGCGAACGCATAGGGACTTATAGTGAAAGAGCATACAGTGCTTGTCGTCATCATCGACAAATGGTCTTTGTGAACATAAATTAAATACGATCACCGCTATAATTTATATAGTTTGGAATAGTATTATTTTAACACGTGAATGTGATCAATTATATTTTTCATATAATTAGTATATGACAATATTAGTATTATTACAGTTACACGTCTTAACTGTTAATAAGCCTCCTGCCCTCCCGTCCCTCAAAGCGATGAAAGGTCTGATGTTGTTAAATAAAGGAGGAAAGTCAGTATTTATGACTGGTATATTAGGTCCTTCACAGCAAAGTAACTTTTGATGGGAAAAGTTAAATATTATGAGGGAACAAAACACATTAGTTGTATTACTCCGACGTTTCGGATCGATTGTGAACATTAACCAAGGAATTTATTTAATCCTTAACGAACGAGCTTGTTTTTCTAGAACAATGACCAGTAGATCGACGGAATTTTAATAAATGCATCACTTTATTACTAGAGTGAAAAAAGTGCATAATTAATATCGCTTTTATTGGATTTTATGGAATTTTCAGTAATAATAGGTAGTATATGAACAGATATGTCGATACAAAAAGATACTGAAATGAAAATTACAGAAAAATAATGGTGGTTGAAATAAACAAATAGATTTATGTATGCATGTAACGTATAGTTTTATATACATTTATAAATGTATGTTATTGTATACTGTATATAAAACGGAGTTTTCCTTTAATGCTCGGCGAAGAATGCTTCTGAGCGCGTCTAAACTCGCGCTTGACGTCAGCAAACAATTGCCGATCGCCCTTAATTGCAACGTGCGCGACGACCGCCAAAGCTAACAGATTTCTTGAAATATCACGTCATGCTGCCTGTATGGCGACGTTCAATTTATTTGGAATACTTATAACGTCGCAAGTATGGTAGCAATCATTCGTTAAATGTTAATCCAAAATAGTTGGAAAATGAATATGTACGTATAAAACATGAAAATTATTTAATAAATTAACGCGTAGTAAATTTTGTTATTCGCATTTTTTTTTTTTTTAATAAAAGGACTATCATGTTTTTATATCATATGCGTGGGATGTAGTATTCAGAAAAAGAAATACGGACTATTCGATAGTATGCTGAAGATAGGATAGTTTAATGTTGAACAAAGATAACAAGGAATGACAACCACAAAGCAACAAAGAGTAATAATAACCACACAAATAAAACTCTAGACTCAACTCAAAAACGCTAATGGTGCTTGGCTATATGGCCCTCAAATCTTGGCTACACTCACACTGATTTTGGCGCTCTGGATCCTTTTTCCGCTGCACGCCGACCTCGAGAAAAATCCGCTGCGATTCACTCATACACGACACACATACATACAAACACACACACGCACAAGGTTTGTATCCCACATATAAGTTACCAAATATGACGCAAGTCTATGATAGTTCTGTTACTGATCTTTACTAGAAGTATGCATTTTTTGAAGATATATTTATAAATATTGAAATCACAGTTTGTTCTTTGAAATATGCAACGCCATATTGTTTGATTTTTTGACGCAGTTATTTGGCCGAAAAATTTATTAGTCAATTATACTTGCTTTATAGTTGCACTATTCGATATGAGGATTATTTAATTTGAAAAATCATCTATGAAGGAATTTTATTGATTAGATAGTTGAAACGTGAAGGTACAATTTCTATTAATTGTAAATGGCTGTGCGTGGCGCAAGAATCAGCAAGAGCCAAGCGAGAAACCCAGAGGTTTATTATCGTGTTTTTCCAAGGTTCAAACGGCACTAAGATGACCTATCCAATTCTTCACACTGTAACCGTTTCCACTTTTCCCAGTAAACCGGGGAAACGTATCAGTGGTCCTCATTCCAAATCCGATAGTTTTGTGCCTCCAGGCATTGGCAGGCGGCAGATTTTGTTGAAGGGGTAGGAATCAATACAGAATTTCTCACAAGGTTAACGAAAGAATATTTATTCGTGCATATGTATGCATAAAGATCTGCTCGCGTAAATTAGCTTATGTTACTTACAAGAACAAAGATCTGAAGAAGTCTATGCAATTACCAGATTCCCGGGCTCTAAATAACGCAATAACGATAATATATCTGGAAGGGTGGTCACGCCGATGCAGGTTTCGACAGGTGCTTAGCAGTGTCACTAACCACACCTCTATTATCTGGAATCTATTTTCGTCATTGTTGATACGAATGATACAAATTTCCGTGTTACATTGTGGTTAGAAATCCTCCTAAAAGTTCTTTTATCGTTAGAAAAAGGCGTAGTTGAATCGATGCGTGAAAGAAAAAGATTAGTTCTTTGGACTTCGGATGTTTACTTCTATGCCGAGCCTATCTTGATGAGTTGATGTCAAAGCTTTTATTATTTCTAGTTTTTCCTATCGACCACTATACTTGTCAAAAGTTGTTTTCGCGTTGATTAACAGATGCTGAATGCCGCTCCGATGCGCTGCATCGACTTCCTTCGATCGCGATCCCGTGGTGGGGATCGACGCATGCGCATCGGAGTACCAAGGAATGGGGCCTCAGACCCCGATATCGGTGTGTCAAATCGCAAATATATATTGCGGTGCTACTGTTAAACCTGTTGGTATACTATAACCTGGTTGACATCGTAGATTGTGGCTAGTGGAGACGCACTCTAGAAATGCCGTAAGACTAGTTGTTCTGATTCGCGTTTCTGTGTTCCTGTGTCGTACTTTGTTCATTTAAACAGTGATGTCTGCTGTTGTGCGGTTCAGGGCAGTGTATTTCTCCTGTCATTTCCGGGCAGGCTTTGCCTGCTGTTGCACATGCCGTTCGTCCGGGTTAATGCAGTTCGAGTCAGAGTTATGTCTTGTGGATTGTTCGCTGCAGAGTCTGTCTTGTAGATGGCTGCAAAGCCTGTCCATTGATAGTGGTTCTGGGGCTGGTCTCCATAGCTGTGCCAGACTAGCAGCGTGGCTGCTGTGTTGAGCGTGTTTGCTCATGTAGGTACTGTGGATGTAGTGCTGCGCCGAGTTTAGCGTATCCCGCTCACGTTAGTGGTGTGACTGTTGTGGTTGTGACTCTGCACGCCTTTGATCTCACGCCCTGCTCCTGTTATTTGTAGGTTGGTCCATAATATAGTGTGAGAAAATGCGCCGCGATGCGGTTGCTCTCGTCATTATTCCGTCGTGATTTTATCGGAATTGGCGCTTGACGGTTTTGATGCTTGAAGCATGCGCGTTTTGTTGTGACTAATGTCAAACTGCCACAATGGGAATTTACGAAACGTAAAAGTTGTTGTGGCAGCAGAGCTAAACGCAAACTTTTGCATATTCACTTGTCTAGGCTTTAATTCCTAATAGATAGTTCCTAATGGATAATCAGAAAGCAGTAACTCCCGACGTTCTGCAAGCATTTGCTCGGTACCGCGAGAACGCTCTTAATTACGATACTTTACTGTAAGTTATGTTATCAGGAAGATATCGCAAAATATACTACTCAAAAAAACTCTTGTGTGATTGGAACAAATATTGTTATTGACCCTTGCAGACAAACTATTGGAACACTTATGTTTTGGAAGAACTATAATTTAAAAAATCATTGATAGGATTAAAAAAACGCGGCCAACATAAATGATAGCATTTCAGATAAATTTGAATTATGAAATCATATATTTCACAATATTAATATAATCTAGAGTTCAACTTCTAGCACAATCTGTTCTTTCGTTTTGTTCTTTCACTTCTGAACGATATTGTACTTTCTGTTATCAACTTTCAAAACGGCAAACAGCAGATCGCTGCTGCAATTAAATGCGCAGACGAGCTTTACCTTGAACGTGAAATTAATTCGACCAAACACTGTGCGTCTCGTTTGCTTGCAGTTATCGTAGTTATTTCACGCACACAGTTCCTGTCGGGCGTTTGATATTAATTAAATCTTTCCTGCAACGGTCACGGGCGTTCGTTAGAGATCGAGGTCAAACGAAGAAATATTATTCCAAACTTCGAATTTGTTCCAAAATAAACATTTCGCTTAATTATCCTATTATAATCATTACATTATATCACATATATTATCCTTCAATAATCATTATGTTATAATCATTACATTTAACATTAATTAATTCGTGGGAAACAACAGTTCTCCTATGTTAGAGGTAGACGTTGGGAAACTGAATTATACTATTGTACATTGGAATGTTAGCTATTAAAGTTTAAAACTCTACATTGATTTATTTCTACAAAACAGTAGATAACAAAAATATTTGAGCATCGCTACGTTTTTGAATAAATCGAGTTATACATTAATTACATTTCATAAACTCAAATTCTTTCCTTTGTAATCAATATGTTATTTGCTGTAGGTAATAATAATAAAATATGCATTTAACTGATGTGACATTCGCATCAAAATTCAATACTCGATTTCTGTATTACCAAAATTGATAGATATTGCAATATAACATGAATTGAACAATAACAATTTAGGTATTTTTTAGCATTTTTACCAGAAATCATCATTTTTTAAAATTGTTTTGCATTTATAAATATTTCTCTTGTAATCGTCCTTTTAAATCGTACTTTATCTTGCGTGGGCGAATGAAGTGATAAGCTGTTATAAACTTCAACTGTAAGCGAACCTAAACGGAATTAAGAAAAGAATACGTACGTTAAATAATCGAACCTTGATACCCGAGCGTCTGCAAACCAAACGAACGTTTACTACGCCCGTGAGATATGGATAATTACTTTATGGATAAAACGGAGGAATTTGGTAGAAGGAGGCTTAAAAGAGTAGTTTTCTTCTTGTAAATTTGGGGGTTTAAAATTGCCTCACAAACATTATCATTTCCGAAACCATCCGACGCACTTACTTTGTTACGGTTTATCTAATGCCCATTCGCTCTCGGTTATTAAAAATAACACTTAGTTTATATAAAAGCTAAATTTAAAGAGAATAGAATCGTGATTAGGAATATTAACTCACAAACGTGGCGTACTTGTTGCTGCACTTGGAGAAGTTTCACGTGAACACACATTATGTGGTAGTCTTCGATTATCTCGAACAATCCGTGGCGCGTACAACCTAAACCTTGATCACATCGAACTCCTCGCAGCGCCTTTGTTGTACACTAGAGATTTAACGAAGTTCAGAGAAGTTTCAATGAACGCTTTTACCGCAAAAAAGTTTTCCTTTCATTTCACTGCCCGTTCCACACTAGTTATACTTGTTTTAAGAACTTTTATAAAAAATTCTCGCTTGTACAACGATTTGGTGTAACTTTATTCTGAAATTGATGTCTTCTTCTTATATCCTCGAACATTTCTGAACACAACATTAGTGATAACGGTAGATTGTAACGTAATTCGAAACAAAGCCTATATTTGCAATCTAATCTATCCCACATCTTTATCAGATTTAACTTTGGTGACTGAAAAGGATGATGTATAATTTTAAGATAATTATAAAACTAGTCAATTATAGATTGTCACATGGAACTCAAACTTTAGTTCATCTACTATTTGAATAATTAGAATATATTACATTCCGATTGTTTAGGTATAGAAGAATGATGTTACCTTGAACAAATTACAAGCTGCTACCAATGTCACCATGTTCAAAGAATTCTCGTACAGTCTTATTTGTACACTTAAACTGTATACTTAGTACACTTAATACACTTAAAACTATAGTTTTGATTATAAGTTAAATTATTTGCATAAGACAAACATTAGCTGCAGTGTTTTTGTCGATAACGGGCCAGAGAAAATATTATTCCAAGAAGTTAAAGGAATTTAGCTACTTGGGGTTAAGACACTTTAATGAGGCGAAAATTGCATAAATTTCAAGGGACAGAAAAGCAGGAAGTAAAGTATCCACCAACATGGTTCTTCGTACTTTATTTAATTATGATAAATAGTAGCAAAAATTGCTATAATAATTAAGAAATTTTGGTAATTAAGCCCGCACATAACTATTTCTGGACCACTGTTCTTTTTACGCTCAACTGGTGTACACGATTCAGACAAAACAGCTGTTCCTAGAAAAAAGACTAAAAACATTTCATCAGCCTCGAAAATTACCGAAGCATTGGTGATAAAACAAATTTGCAATTTCAAAGTTCAAATTTTATTACAAAATCACGAAATTGATTGTTTATGTAGTATAATGGTGTTGGTAAAATTATGGTTTATTAAAAAAGTTGAAATATATACAGAGACTATTGAAACTTACGGTGACAATGAAGAAATAAGGTTTAGTATATACCTGATCGTCCTCAACAAACACTACTCGCATAACTCAACACCTTTTTCACCAAACTCGACTGAAAACTCTGCCTCTTAAACCTTCACTCAATTAGATTGCTAAACTGCTTACATTAGACCGTTTTCGCAGTAGCCTAGCCAGTGCCCCAATCGTACATTTTCCTATGCACAACTATACACACATACACGCACTTTCAAAACATACGAGGGCATAGGACTAGTGGCGAACCTGCGGGTCAGACGCTGATTCATACGGATCTCTCAACTGACCCACGCCTCGATTTTGCTAAACTAAATTCTTAGACAGAACAAGATTTCCCTTCCGTCTTTTTTTTTAAATTCGAAATTCCAAACAATGGACCTAACCAAATTCATGTGGCTATGTATTAATGATTTAGAAATGGAATTAGTTGAATTTCGAATTAGCATAGTGTGGGACGATAAATTTGCAAATTTGATTTCCGAAGTAGAAGGAAAATGTCCGGAAGTGGTCGAGATAATAATGATCTAATGACTAAAAATTGTAAATATTACATTATATGTATGGGAATGTTTACCAAATAATTGTGAATCAATGAAGAAATTTGCGTATGCTCAGCGAACGATATTTGGCTAAATATATTCGTGTGAAAAATTGTTCTCGCCAATGAATTTTGTAAAATCGAGGAATAAAAATAAGCTTGGAAATAAAATGACTGTGAAATACGTGAAACTAATTAATGGAATATAAACCTGATATGAGGAAACTACCCAAAAATAAACAACAGTATGTTTCACATTAAAAGAACTACAATTTGATTACGAACTCATGGCCTTTTTTGTTTTACTTCTTAGTTCCTAAAGTTGTCCCCCCCCCCCCCCAACCTCTCCCAAGCTCGGCTCGCTCAATTATTGTCCGACGAATTAGCGCTGCAAACAAGGATAAACCAAATTTGACCCACACATCCAAAAAGGTTTGTCGTCGTTGTCCTAAGATACTCGAAATTCCTATGCGCCTTATATTGGGTTGTTCGGAAAGTCATTTCGTTTTTTTTGGAGAACATGAAAGACAGTTTTCGTATAATGAATAAATATTTTATTAAATTATATATTGGCCATTCTGGTCCAACACCTTTTGCCATCTTTCTGGCAGTAACATAATTCCCCTCTCATAA
>JBCFXI010001840.1:0-19122 GCA_038496175.1 Ampulex compressa
TATATATAATACTATTTCATATTAAAATTATATATATTATATATATTGAAATTGGGACACTATATCATTTAATTGTAAGCAGAATAGAATATGAATGTATAACATAATCTAAATAGTATATTTAAATCTAAAAAAAACTGAACTGGAAAAGTAAGGTATATCTAATTAGTACGAGCAATTTTAAAGGATTATACAAATTCATTCAAAATATATGTACAGTGTTTTAAAGTGTCGAAATGTGGAAAAAAATTTTAAGTTTGGTGTACTTTGATCGCAAGTGCTGCAGGATATTTTGATATTGATTCGTTATGTATTTCAGTTATACAAAATATAGATTCCTTTATAAGCTTCAAGAAAATAGCACCCCTTGATATTAAAACTGCTCATCCTCCGCATTGTATGATCCTCGATTGTGTTTCGTGGAGAAACGTTAAAAATCACTTGTAACATCCTTACTTATTGACATAGTTGAGCTTCACAATATATTTAGATACGCAGCTGTGCAAGTGTCGCAAAACTTGATATTTTACATACATGTTTGATTTAAGTTAAATATCTAAATTGCCTCCGTTCCTACTGAAAATAAGAAAATATGACTAGAAGAAGTGGCATTTAAAATGATTTTAGGGGAGATATTTTTTAATTATCGAATCCTATACCAATAATTTTCAACAATATGACAACTATAGCAATAGTGCTATAGTAATATGACATGATAATTGATTTTTATCGACGTAGATGCTGTAGTATTCATTATAATTAAATAAGAAAATAAAAAGTACATTATAATAACTAACAAAACATGATAATCTTAGCTCTTAGAAAAAACGCATTTAAAAATAATTTGAATATCACTATTAGATCGAATAGTAAATCATCTGTCTTTATTTACAACACGATACAATTTTTACTGTCCACAAACGTGTTAACAACTTCTTGATCATTTTTTCAGAGTCGCTTGATTTCCCTTCGGTGTCCCAATACTTATGGCTGGTTGTGTACATGCGGTACAACTAAAAATAAGCCTATCGACCGGCCATAAATTCGAATAAACGGGTAGCCATAGCACGTGCTTCGACGTTTATTTCCCCGTGGCTGCTAACCAGTGAGAAAATCGGGTCCCTTTGAATCGGGTATCATAAGAGATGGTTTCCTTTTGCGGAAGGCGGGAGTGCATAAGCGGTGCGATGAAGTGGAGAACTCTGCCCGTTACTTCCGCGCCGGCAAAACTTATTGCGTACTGTGCCGAGGAAAGTGCACCTCTACGAAAGGTTTTACAACAATCACTGTACATCGAGGCCGGCACCATCGCTGTAATCGATAGAGATGCGAGATTTCTCATGGAAATCTTGCCTTTGAACTTTTCCAGAGCTACACTCCTGCCCAAAAGTAGAATATGATCAGTTCGTGTTCTAGTGCATTACGAAAGAATGGCATGAAAAGATTCTTTGTGGTAATAAAGTTATAGCAGGATTCTCTAGATAGCCACATGTACTTTTGTTATATTTTTATAGACAATAAAATAACAAATTAAACCATGTGGCACGATGTATCACTATGTATGTTAAATATTTAGCGTTTAACTACCGATGTTATAATTTGTCAAATTGAAACAAAATAATTAATAATAGTAGATAATAATTAATAATAGTAGTATGTAGAATTTCCGATTTGCCGTGAATATATTACAACAATTTGTAATATGTGCGCGGAAATCCCCGTCATTCATGCTTATAAAGTTATATCACGACTTTCTGAGCAGCTTTGCTGTCATGTTTCCATAATTATATACTACATCACTCTTATCAATGTACATGCAAGCTACGGTTAACTGCATAAGTGTAATTATATTTCATGGTTCCGAGACGTGTGGATAATTACTATTACTACGTTCATCTAATTTACTTTCTTGTCAAAACTCAGTGAGCTTTTGTCTTTGTGTGGCCTTAATATGCCGAATCATCGTTAATTATATCTCTAAGACTATTGCTTTACTAGGTGACCTTCATACACTTTTTAAACACGTAATTTTGCAAACAGTGACGTACATTTGTCCTAGTTTGTTTCGCATGACCCAATCATTGCTCATTTTGTTTGCAATACGTTACAATATCTCATTTTCTGGTAACATAAGTTTCTGGTAACATCTGGTAAAATCAAAGAATATAATATTTCAACCATGGCATGCATTTAATAAAAAATGTGCTCGAGATCATTTGCTATTATGAAAATATTGATCACTCTCACGTGCAATACAAATAAGTTAAATCTGTTTTATCTCCTCGTTACTTATAATATTAGTCAGTCATTGAGTCATTAAATATTGTAATCAATAAATATGCATCTACATCGTGTCACGACAGTTGTTAGTTATTTCTTCGAAGAACAAATAGATTATCCAAAAACGACTTAACAAAAATACCTTGTTTCCTGATTATCTAGATATTAGCATAAAACTCTTAGCCAAAAAAACGGAAACGCATTAGCCGTACCGAATATATTCTTGTGGGTATGTAGCAAGATAAAAGTTAGGATTACGGTTATTATGTCCGTCGTTGCTCATCCTGGCATAGAGCTTTTTAAGACCCCTGTTAAGCGAATATTGGATTGCATTAACGAAGCGTAGATTTTCCCGCCATATTGCGGAACGTTGTACGAAGTTACGATCATAACCGTAAACCTAATATTTATGCGCGCGACGCGAAATGGATATTTTTTGCGTGCACCATGGGAGTAATTACTGTCACGAGGATGATCATAATTATTGCGTCAAGAGCGCGCCGCAATCTTCGGTTAAGGCAGGGGAGGAAATTATTTAATCGGGCATTTCTTCGGAAGCCTCGCGATCAGGAGGCTTAATCTGTTGGGAGATGAACTTCCTGATTATCGTTGTACCTGCATTATTAGATTGGGTGAAATTAGTAACTAGTCGGCTACGAGAATAATTCTTCATCGTTAATAAATTTTGAGAATCATACATTGTCGTATTGATTTGTACGCCGAAAGGCAACCAATTCTGTAGCTACAGGTATAACAGTCAAAAGCTCGACTTATACGTGAACAAACCGTTGGACTTTACCCATATCTTCTGGATAACTTTCTGTGTGATATGTATATTTTAGGAAGCTCTCTTATACCATGTGGATGAGAAATCTATTTTTATATTAAGTTGTAACATAAAGAGGAACGGCATTTAATGTGCAAAGAATATAGGAATTTAAAAGTGTAAAATGTAAATAGGAATTCAGATTTCTCTTTTCATTTTTGACGGAGTTTTGTTTAAATATCGGACATTATCTTTGCACAATGTTTATTTTTATGTATATGCGGTAGATTTTAATATAAATATGGTTTCAGTACAAATATTCTATCGTTTAGTATTCAAGAATTTTAATAGCTACAGTGGTGTACTGGATACAAATTTGGATTTTTATATCAATTATCCTAATTCAACTTTTATCCATCACCTTGCGATACTTTTGCATGCGATATATGTTTTATAATGAGTAACGGATTTATACGTAGTAGATCCTAACCTAAATAAACATTACAGCCAATGTCCAAACATCAAGAGAGTAGATCATTTTGATGGCTTCTCTGGGGAGAATTTAACAAAAATGTTAGAACAAAAAGGTTAAATCTAAATGTTTATCGATAAAAATACTTAATTGGTTTGTTTTATGTACTTCACTTCTCGACACATAGACACACCTTCACTTATACACTTATATATACTCAACTCTGTTCTTGCAATCAATTACTTTTAGGCCTCATTTACACTAAATCGTCTATTTTACTCTATTTATTTTTACTCTTCTTTCGACAAACTAAACCACAGATATAAACAGATATAAATACATATATATGATTTTCAGTAAGGATCTTCTAAAAAGGGCAGTGCATAGACCTATATTTTGATGCAATAAAAAAGTACATCCAAAAAGTACTCGTTACGCATAGAAACGTTTTATTACAAAAACCTGTTCTCCAAATATTGTTGTATCGTTGACAGTGTATACTTGTCCTAAACATTTGGTACATATGCGACGCCAATTTTTTTTATCTTCTTAAATCAAATCAGTTCTACTGATTCACGTATCTTAGATTTTTCTAGCTTGCAAATTCGTAGAATTTCATCGAAATTGGCGTCAGACAGCTCACGGATGTTTCTTGCTGGTAGCAAATGATGATTATGGAGGATGAGTACTTGTGCAGAACGTTATGGCGGTGAGGCATAGAATGCGAATAAAGTGACCCTCCGGCGATCGGGAAAACGTAGTGAGAAGGATCTATGGATTCGCTGGGCGGATCAGGGAACTCTGGAATTACCGTAATAAATGTTTAAAGTATGGGGATAAGAGATGCCTCATAAAGCAACCGCTAAGTGTAGCTATTACTGAGCCTGCTTAGAAACGACTTAGTCTTTGGGAAACTGGCATTCTCCGCGTGGCTTATAATGTATACCTATTATGATTTAATTTATTATACGGATGGTTATGCAGGTATGTCCTATATACGGTACTCTGAGAACGTGCTTTGACATGACGCGGTGAAAAATTGTGATAACGTCCTGATTAACGCGGGTTTTCCACAAAATTTGTGCTGAATTATCAAAGCGCCTTGTGTTGTATGCGAAATAGAAGCTGCGTTCTTCTTTTTCGAGCAATGAGAACTAAAATAAATATGAAGGATAATAAATTGAACAGCTATAACGCAAGGCGACATTGTTTGAACGCATCAATTTTATTAAACTTTATATTGGCATCTTGCTCGAAATTGGTCGAGTAACCTTGTGTATAATTATATTACGCACTCCAATTAGTACTTAGTACTGTACTCAATTAGTGAATTAATACATTTTTAACATGAAATTTGGAGTAAATGTTTTACAGCGCTAGATTTGAATATTTGCAATATGTCGGCTATATTGTCCATTGTGTACTATTAGCGATTGGGTTTGATATCAGGGCGCTATTGATCTTAGTAAGCCCTTTGCGGCGTTTACATTAGTACAACAAAAATGTTGGTTAAAAAAGTTTATAATCCGTTTTTTTTCTTGCAGAAATACAGAATCACTTATTTGCAAACTTATCGACATGTATATGTCAATTCTTTGATCGTACAGACGTATGTTTTTTTTATAAATATAAAAGCATATAGCACGAAATCTGCTAGGTTATATTTAAAATAGGAACTCATATAGCTAATATAAAATAACTAAAAAAGTGAATTCTAAACTTAATGCTTTTTTCAAATATCGGGTTGGAGTGTTAACAATCAGAAAATGGCAATGTATTGCAGGTTACAAACATTGTTTCTTATTCGAAAATAAAAAACAAGCGTTTAATAGAAAAAAAGTAAACACAAAACTAACATTTCCACAGTATTTTATTAATTATGTAACTACGGTGAAGTTAGGCTTGGCGCCGTATCGCCAGTGCGCTTTATTCCCTTACAGTGTATATCGAAAAAAAAAATAAACACATTTCTCATTATCTGCATAATGCACACTACATTAAAAGCTTAAAAAATTAGTGACATCAGTTTGTTGAAAAGGTTTAATGTAAACTCGCTCTAACTTTTTTAGTCACGAATTATTTCTCTCGGAAAAAATCATGGCTTTGTTAATCAGTTCTTTGAAATTAAATTATGATTTTTTGGGTGTATAAAATATACCGAGGAGGTCCCCAAGGGGGATGTAACAGGACTCCAAGTGACATTATGTTCAAGTGAGTGAGTTTAGTACAAATTAAAAATTTTAAGTATTTTATAAGATGTTATTACTATTATTAATTGTTATATATATTTGTCCAAAATCATATCAAATCAAAATCGTATCTTTCTTAGCCGTTATTGTCCAAAATTATTCACGGTTCACGAGAGGTATGTACAAAGACGACTGAGAAGAGTCCACTTGAATGTGCGCATTTAGTTTTGTTTTATGATAACATAAATTGACAGAAGAGGTCCACACTGTTCTCAAATAGACTCTATGCTTGTGATAACACGCGGACAACATTCAAAAATGGTAAAAAGTATCGTATTTAGACATACTAAGCATTAGTTAGTATGTCTTCATATGAGGTCTCCATGACCGACAGAGTTAATAGCACTTCGTTCCAAATAATCATTTGGGGAAAAACTATTTAAATGACGCTTAATAGTTAAAGGATTAAAATCGGTGACGATGATATCCGAAAGCTCCCTTATCGGTCCACAGCTCCATTTCACAAAGACTTAACATACTGAATTACGGTCGCGCATCTTCGATTCTTGAAGTGTGAAGCGTAGAAATATGTGTTTCGTGAAGAACATAAGAATTAACAAGATTTCATCGACGCTGCGCTTTTGTCAGAGCATCTCCAAAAGGAAAAGAAGTAAAAAGAAGAATGAAGGAAGGAAAACCTCAATTTTGCACGACGCCTCAAAGCGGTGGGGATCTTGAAAGAGGGGACGAATTTCTTGTCTCACCCGACTCCCGATCATGGGCGTCCAATTCGAAGCGGATTCTTCTCGGCAGCGTGACCACTCTCGGGGACGCATAAGTCGGATTAATCTCCGGCAATTTATGAGACATTATCCCGCGACCTTCCGGTACGCGGACGGCTATTAAGAGCCAATGAATATACCAGGAACGGTGGATGGTTCTAGGGAGAAAAAGGAAGGACAAGAAGCCACGGACAAGGAGCGAGTGTAAGACCACGCGTGTCCCAGGGTGGTACATCGTACCACGTTAAATTGTGGTTATAGCGGAATACAGACGAATACTGTAATCGAGGATGGAATATTAAGAATTTAAAACGCTCCTTTCGGGAATGTAGTTGAAAAAAACTGTCAATGCAGACTTTCCTTGCAGTCGTTTTGTGCAATGTTTTGCGCAAATGTTCTTTGTAAGTAAAACGGAAAATGGCATAATATAAAGCCATATTTAGCACATTATTTATATGTTTAATTGTTCTAGATACCAAATTGTAATATTATGATCGTATCGTATCGTATTGTTGCTAGTCGTTAAAGGGTGATATACATTTTTTGTTTCTTTTAACAGTCACGTGTGTTTAAATTAGAACACTGTGAGTCAATTGCAAAACCAACGCCATTGGGAGACATAACATTATTGACTAATAATAAAAAGAGATTGGTGCCGAAAACTCTGAAAACGTGGTTTGCCATGTTATGTAACCGGTGAAAAGGTGTCAGATCACTAATCAAAAGTACTAACGGATGAAAGATAAATCGGTCTATTTTCGGCTATAAATTACTTTCATTTAATTATTTTTGCGACAAAAAAGGATGCCCGATCATTTGTGTAAACACTTAAAAGGCTGTTTCTTTTCTTTACATAAAAGTGAAAATGGTGCTTAAAGAGCTCTAGAAATATAACGTAGAGTTAAAGCAGTACGACAAAGGCTTACCTTTTCAGGGGAATTGCACGGTGAAAAGAATTTAGTTTTGTATTCAGCTCAGGCGTTAAATCCACATACGTACATGAATTTACACAGATTTTTATTCTCCGATTAATGACCGTAACGATTGGCCGAGTAAATGTTACGCACGATTAAAGTTGTTGTGTTAATGATTTCGCCAGGGTATATAATTCACCATGTCTAAATATGCCATTCGTGTAAACCCTGTATTTATTTACGGCAGTGTAAATAATTGATTATGCGTAATAAGCCACAAAGGCCAGAAACTTCTTTTTCATTCTATTATGTCCAAAAACTGAATATGTAAAAACATTTCGGTACAGTAGAAAAGTACCGTGTTAAAGCAAATAAAAAATGTGAAGTAACAGTTTTTCATATAACTCTTCGTTTGTGAGAAAATCACCCGTGAAGAGCTATTTTTTTCCGGATACTATAAGTAGAAAATCGTTTCTGCGTTTTTTTAATGATGACTTTTTCGAAGTTTTTTTTATATCTTATGCTTATAATAGTATCTGAAAAACTAAGTCAATGAAAAGTAAATTTTAAGAGTTTTAAGTTGATCTTAACTCGTTGCGGCACACGATTTCAGCTAATAAAATAGACCCATGTTGCACAGAAGTTTTCTTGCATTTTAAATAAAACAAAATTGGTATATTTTTACTGATAAAGAAATTACATAGCGTATGAACATAAAATAGTAATAATAATTTAATTTAATTTATTGTTAGAGGGTAGGACTCAAATAGTCCCACTGTGCCACATGGCTTTGTGCGTGGTAATTAGTGAAACATATCTTTTTCCTTAAGCACGGAGGTACTTTGCATATAGAACAAAACCATAGTGTCCAGACCCCATTTCTTTGGTACTACAAAGTGCATATCTTTTACGGGTTAAACGTTCTGGTAAATGTTTCAAATCATTTCTCCTTGATTCTAATGGAACACTACGTTTGTATTGCTACGTTTGCAATGCTACTTATTTGGATTGATAATGGCCTATTGTTAGATTCGGTCGGTACACCATTATTTATCAGTGTTTGACTAATAAAACCTTGTACACATTCAGCTTTAAATGCTTTTAATGTAACATTTTTATTTTATTGTTTATATAAAATATACGCATTCACAACCCACTCAATAAGGAAATAAAATAGAATGCATTTCTTACGACGCCGATCACGGCTATAACTAGATATTAATTGATCAAATTTATCTATCACATTCATATTATCAATAAAATCAGCAATCAAAGAAGGACAAGTAATCGGTATTTTACTCCCTATACAATTTTTTCTGCGTACTATGGAATGTTGATATTGATCGTGAAAATTTGAAAAAATGAGAACGTGCTTATTGTCTATCCACTTTGTTGTCATTATTCCTGTATCACTTATAAATGATTCATATTCTCCTCGATTTTTCATAATCATATTAGAAGATGGCAAATATTTTTTCGGTTTATTATTAACGGCACAAACATTCATTTGTTTAGATTTCAAGTTTTCTAAAATACTCCCGCTGGAATTGTCCTTTTATAGTCCTTTCAGCTACCTTTTTATGCTAATCTGGTGCATGCGTAATCTCTTCTACAGGAATATCATCTTCAGATTCATCCGAAACAGAAAGCACGCATATTTTCTTTCTTAGTGGGATGGATAATTCAGAGTCATCAGTTTCAGAATCAATGAGAGATTCTTGATCCGAAGCTAATTTTTTTTGTTACTAAGCTATTTGAGGTTAGAAATTTTAAAACAGAAACTTGATGAACGTTTTCTGTTCATTTTAAATCGGAAGGATCCAAAATTATCTATATTCAAATCACAATTGGAGTTTTAAGAACATTAAAACATAAACAATAAGTAAAAATATGTTTTTTTATATTACTCCTCAAGTTGCATGGTGGGACAAATAAAATCCCACCATACTTTTATCATTTCCAAGCAAATTTAAGCTTTAATCTTTATTATAAAACTCTTCACTTGCGTTTGAAGAGCCAATTTTTATAAAAATTAACTTACTTTTACGATTTCTTTCATAAAACCAGGAAAAAATTGTTGCAATAAAATTTCCGTTTCCAACAATTCTTGAACTTATAGTGACATGTTGCATGTTGCAAACACAAGCGAAGACGTTTATAACATTTGTTGAAGATATTACCAACTGCTTTACGTGGGTGAGGCTAAATATAATGCTACGCGCATGCAGCTATAGCAATATTTCGAAGTGGGACTAAAAATGTCCCATCGCGCATTACAATGCATCAAAAAGGTGGGGCACTTTTAACCCCACCATACTTCATAGAGTTAAAGAAGTGATGCATCAAATAATGAAACAGTAGTATAGCTCTTAACATATCCGACCATGGTTCGATTTGGATTTATGTAGTAAAATGGTGCTGTTTTAGGAATTATGATTTATTGAAAAAAATTGAAATCTATACAGATCTACTGTAATGTGGCGGATCTATACAGATACTGTAATGTCGTATTCTTCTTCCTCTAGTGAATTATAACAAATGAAGTCGTGACCTTAACGAGCAATGTACATTGCTTATTAAGACCACGACTTTATTTGTTAGAAGTATTATAATTATTTGGTAATAAATGAGAGACGAGGTTTGGTATGGAATTTGGCGTCGTATTCTTAGCTTCCTACTAAACAGTCCATCAACTATACTCGCAAAAGTTCAATATTCTCTGTACAAAACTTTTCTAAAAACTCTCTCTAATACTCGAAACTAAAAACTAAACTTGTGCCTGTGTACACTATCTTATATACTAATCTCGCCGCCCTACTCCATGGCCTTGTTTAGGGATTTTCCCTTCTCTTTTACGAGGTTGATGGATTATTCCTATTCCAAATAACCAGCGCGGCTGGGAAATCTCACACACCATATTTATAAGAATCAGTTTGTGCTGAACATTACTAAAATATTGTAGGAATGTGAAAATAGTCCGATGTGAGAATGGATAAACATTCTGAAGAGTATATCATAAGTGTGTGCGACCCAAGGAAGAATGTTTGGGCTATAAAGAGATGAAAGAGGAACGATTGGGATGGAGTGCATAGTTTAATTTGACTATAAGTAAATGCACATGAATGACGTGGTATATTAGTTTAGTGTAAAAACCGCTTTTAATATTAATTTTCATTTTGTTCATATTTTAATTATAATAGATATTTTTTATTTTATTTTACGTTTATTTGCACCTTGGCGCGTGTTCGTCAAAATATTATATATATCATAAGTAGCATTAGCTCTACGTCATTAGCCTCTTAACTCTGATACGACAATACAGCGGATCACGTGATGCACATCGCGATGTCCAGTACGCTATTATAGTTGCTTTTGTGCACATCATCATTTAGAACCATACGCCAGTATAGTAACTCCATGACGTGGGAGTCTGCATGGTACCATGTTTTAAATATATCGTATATACTTGTACTATTAAATCGCGGTCTCAATACCATTCTAATCATAACAAAAAAATGGGAAAAGTTCTTGAAACCTTCAAACATTTCGGTTAATTATTAATATTGGTAGCCCTAGGACTCCCAATAAACAGGAACTGAGCACCAGTCTGATAAGGACTCGTGCAGAATCACGTCTCACCATGGGTATTTTCGTTGAGAATGGGTAATTTAGAAAGGGTTTTCTGAATATATTTATATCGGTACTTTTGGACGTGATCGTCATTTATTATTCAAAGTAGCAACGGGGTTATTCTACAATATTAACGAACATCTCGATGTCCCTGGATTCAAAGTTTAACCAGTAAGATTTAGTCATACGCGTAACATTCTTAAACGAGTTTCTCTCCATTGAGTAATTGGCACTAAAGATATTTCCGAACGATCCGAGGCGGATTCGACTGCGTATTGGTGAAGTCGCTAATATCTGAAGTTTCCTAACGTATTAGTAATTCTCGAAGGATTTAAGACATACCCGACTGCCTACTGAAAAACAGAAATATTATGGTTCAGTTTGATGAGTACGCGCGTTAACAGATATTTAATCTAAAAAGATTTTACTTTAAGTTACAAAAATCAATAACAACCTTTATCGCGAAACAACGTTTCATTGCTTTTGATACCTTTCCTTAAACTCCTACATTCGTCCCTGAACAGCTACACCGATACGGTAAAACCGATAAAGAATTTATCCAGTCTTTTCAAAAATTCGCCCGAAACCACTAGTCGACATCCCAGAGGAATATCGCATAGACACGCTTGCGCTCAAAAATCCGTCAATTTCTTATCTCAAAATAAAACAAAAATCAGTAGCAACGATGATTCGTAACACGCGCGAGCCCGATAACTTTGCTTCAATTACCTACATAAAATTAAATTAATACGTGTGCCATTTTTCTTGGGTTGTTCATCTCTTCTTAGCAATAACCGAGGATTGTGGTGGGGAAATACAGCCCTCGCGTGATTCGGCTAGCAGAAGTAAGAAGGTGTGAATTCCGCGGTAGGAAAAAGCGGTTACAATCTTCTTTTTCGTTGTAGCATCTTTTCTTTCTTCTTTTTTTTTTTAAGATCGTACGTTTGGTCGCATCATTTTCTCTCTCTGGCATTCTTTTCATGCTTAGCTGTTCTCTTTCGAGATATTTACAATCTTAGGATAAATGTTCCAGTATCTTTTCTGTTTCTTTATTTAGCCTGCACACCTTCCCCTCTTTTTCCTTTCAGTACTTGTCTTTGAGTTTGTTATTATAAAATTTAAACCTCTCAATCGTAGTTTAGCCTCCTTCTGTGTAATGTATATTGAGATATTTTGTTTTCTGGATGTCCTTGACTTCCTTGTAACTTGGGTTGTATCTGCCCTCTATTATTCTACCGTATTACCATTGTAATTCTTCTACATTGTTTATTCCACTGAAAATTGCCCTGCCTTCTTTCTACTTCCATTTTTTGAATATACTTGTCCTTTTACTTATATGCATCTTTCTATTTTTACCATTTCATCTTCTTCTGTTTTTTTCATTATCATTTTTGTGTTATTTTGTTGATGGCTAGTTATTTTGAGTCATTCGCATATTTTATTGCGTTTCTTCCCAATGCTATTTTTATCCTATACGTTTTAGTTTCTCGCAGAATTAAGTATGCCCGTGCGTTGAAGTATAGACTTCTAATCTACTTTGTGTTTTTCTCCTGTATCTTCTCTATTTTTTCTGTTTCTACTCATTCGCAAATTTCTGAGGCGTACAGCAAGATACTTTGTATATTCTATGTATAGAAGTATATGCAATACTTCTATATATTTGAATTCTTTTCTGAAAGTTTTTTCTAATTTTTCTTTGTATTATGTGCATCCATGTTAATAATATATATCTTTTTCTTTAGATTTTTATTTCATTCACCAGAACAGATTGCAATTTTACAGAAACTTTTCATACAGGGTGCTTCTAGTAACTGGGACAAGCTATAATTTTTTTTTTATGCAAAGGTAGAAAAAAATCGTAGAGGAAAAGTTAGCACTCTTTGAAAAGCTCTATCGCCTTATGCGCCGACTTTTTTCCCCAAGTGCGTTAGTGCAGCTGCAAAGTGCGGTTGCACCGTTTTTTAAAAATGAAACCACTAATTATTTTTACATAAATACGTTCCTTAAGCCATTCTTCGTATAAAATGTATCAGGAAAGTCACGGGAAAAATAATAGTTTACGAGATATTTCTCTGTATCCGAACACTTATAACAGACGTTCAAAGGTTTCACCTGTCGCTTCCAAACATTTTCCAATACGTTTCTTGGCGTTTTTCATTACATTACTGTAGTGACAGTAGTTATGAGTGAACGCTGATGCTTAATTCTTTCCTTCAAGTCGTAAGGGGAAACAAAAGATTGCGCGTGCACTTTGTTTTTCAAATATCCCCACTGGAAAAAGTCAAGGGGATTCAAGTGTAGCGAACGTGGTGGCCAAAACGTTGGACTGTGGGTACCAAAACAATTTTGGCCTTACGTTTTGGTTAAAAATCTTGTAACTGCTCGGGCGTTATGTGCTGCTGTTCTGTCTTGCTGCTAGTATTTTAGATTTAAACGTGATTGTAGCAGAATATCATCAAGCAGAGTGGGTCAAGTACATTCTAAAAAATGCGGTTTGTTCGTCAATGAAAATGAGTTGTTATCAGAGCTACGGTGGTGTAGTGGATAGAGGCTCAGACTGCCACGCGGCAGACCCGGGTTCGAATCCCGCCCATCACCTCTGGTTTTTCTATGTGATATGTATACCGTAGCTCTGATGGTTCGGAATCCACCTTAAACAGTAGGTCCTAGGCCAAATGACCTTAGCAGTCGGTGCCGAAAAATGAATTAAAAAAAAAAAATGAGTTGTTCTGTCGATCGGAACTGTACGAGTACTAATTGAACTGACTCTGCAGTAATGCGCAAATTATTGTCAACACACGAGACTGATGGTGATCTTTAAGTATGAGATGTTAGTAAAAATGATTGCAACGTAACGATTCAAAGTTAACATAATAACTGGATCCGAAACGTCTACGTAATGCAATAGTGAACCGCTTGAGTATCTGTTATAAGTGTTCGATTGAAAGGAAATATCTGTCACGATTTATGATTTTGACCGATTTTTAGTATAGTTTTAAGGTAAAGAAATTTACGGTTTCGGGGCAAGCGTGTCTACGCGGCACGCTCTTGGGATGAGGCAAGTCGACTAATGATTTTGGCCGAATTTTGGAGGTTTAAGAAGGAACTGTCATCAAACTGACCCTTAGTCTTCTCGGTTGCCCCCAAACGCAGTCGAGTGCACCTCAGTCCTTCCGGAGGTGACTTTAGATCAGGATGAATCGAAACTCTCCGATTATAAAAGAAATTAAATGCTGATTGATTCCAGATATTTGCACCCTTTCAGATACGCAATCGCGTGCACCTCGGGTAGTTTACAAATATCGCGATGTCCACTACTGGATGGAGAAAAACTCGATTAAGAATATTTACACAATATAATTGAACCTTACTGGTTAAAACTTAAGCGCAGGGAGATCGAGATTGTCATGAACGTTACTGTAGCGTCTAACCGTAATGAAAAACTCGAATAGTAGTGCTGGCCGTGCCCAAAAGCACCGATTTATATACAAATTGTCTAAATTCTACCCCCGCTTAGCGTAAAAGTTTCGAGGGTATGACGAGATCTTGCACGTGCGTCTGTGGTATGTGCGTTAGGTTTTTGTTTATCTGAGTGTCTTAGAGTCTTAAGCGTCGACAGTGAATTCGAACCTTTGCGGACACTAGATGCCTCTCATCGTCTTCTGTTATTAAAATGCAATTTTATGAGTCTAGACTTTTGGCCGCTTCATTCCCCTAATTTTCTGTTTATTGGGGTTTGTAAAGGTCCTTGAGTTTTTCCCTTTTACTATCGCAGATCTAACATTTGGGCAACTGGTATGCAGATGTTAGATTTCGCTCTGATTTGTTTCTCGATTTCTCTTTTCACATAAGCGTACGGCCGATGTACGTAACATATATCATAAACTATTATTTTTTCGGTAATTTTCCTTATACACTCTAATTGCAGAAAAGCTTAAGGAACGTGGTTATGTAAAAAAAAATGCGTGGTTTTATTCACAAAAACAGTGCAACTGCACTTTGCAGATGCACTAATGCACTTGGAAAAAAAGTCGGCACATAGGACGATGGAGCTTTTCCAACAATGCAAACTTTTCTAGTACGTTTTTTTTATAACTTCGCTTAAAAGAGGATTATAGCTCGGCCCAGTTACTAGAATCATCATCTATACGAGAGCGGTTGAACAAGTATCCGTGTTGGAAGACTCGTGACGCTGTTGAGGGATGTTTATGTCACCATCATATACTGTTATCTGTCAAACGACGCGGTACTAGTTATAACGATTCATTGATTAGTTTGGATTTGGTAAGCTATATGAGTAAGACGTGTTTCGCCGTTTTTGCTAATTGTAAGATAAAAGAAGAAAAGTATTGTTCAGTTATTCGCTTTTTGCTTTTGATGAAACATGTGAGGAGATAAACGCGAAGTTGGATGTTGTTTATAAGGGACTCTTCGCCATCTTGGACCACAGTTAAATATTGGCTCAGCAAATTTAAATATAATCAAATATCCATTTTTTCAGAGGAACGCTCAAGACGCACGACAGACGTGGTTATGAAGGAAATTATTAAAACAGTCTATTTTAAAAAGTCCAATTAGATTCTCTCTAATTGGCGAACGAATGTGCACAAAGTAGCAGAAGTCGTGATTGTATCGACTAGATCAGCATTCAATATTTTACATAGCAAATTGATATGTAGATACGACTGTCAATTTGGAAGCAATGTTTGAAGAAATTTCAGCTAACTCAGTCGTTTCAGTTAATTTCAGCTAATTTCTTTTAGTTAATTTCAGTTTGGAGAATTTTAGAAAACAACTTTTTGTTGAAACAACGTCCAGTTGTTTTTATTGGTCAGACCTGGTTTATCAGTAGTGACCACGGGACTGTCAAAGTAGTTGGTTTCATCGAGCCAGAGACGTATTTTGTAGAGTTCAACAAATTCTAGTTTTTAGAGAGATGTATAAAAAATAGCAAGAACGTTGGAACAAGATACCTTCTTAAAAGGGAATTGTGTTGAGAAATAAAAAAAAAGTTTAAAATATGGCATTTTCACCTTCTGAACGGACCTCGTGCATTTCAGACAAACATCATGTTGCGATAACATTATGAAAAGTCGTATTAATCTGAAGCAGCCATCGATTCTGTATGAAAAGCACACCCTAATACTTATCATATAAAGAGGGCTATTCATTTATCGATACGGCTACATGTTCGATACTACATCATTGCACAATACATCGATTAGAATCTGAAACAAGCAGGAAGATAACGATTAAAGCTTTCTATGTATCAATATCGGCATTGATGGTGGTAATCGCGTAGAACAAAATAACGGTAAAGCGACGTTAAGAATCGGTAAAAAACATCCGAGGATTTTTAACAATTCGATGGCAGCGTCAGCCAGGATATTTCTCGAAGCGCTGAACTTCGACCTTGAACCAACATCCAGGTACTGACATTTAATTAATCACGCTTAAGGATATCGCAATCGCATCCAGTTCCGCTATCTTCGATGGTGGATGGACCAAGGCATTCGATCAATCTGGTTTGATTCTACAGGCTCGAATTTTTCGATTGACGCGTAGAGCGATGACTGATCGTCGTTGCATGCTATCTATAGTCTCGGTTAACTTAGAAATATGCTGATTGTACAAAATTATCTTACGTGTTTTGTTTATTCATTTACTATTTATATGTATAATATTTTTCTAGAGGCCAATGTTGATTATTTAGCTATATACATAGACATTACATAATACTATAGAAGTATTGCAATGAATATCACAATGCACTTTAACATTACTGCATAAAATAGGTATTGTAAAATTGACGACAGTAATTGGAACGTCAAACATACTGTATTGTATTATAGATATTACATTTTGATCGAGAGGCATAAAGGGTATTTATGGAGCGAATATAATTAACCAGAATGTTACATTGTTTATTATACTATGAATAGGCTATTTAATAGCATATTTTCTTTGACGTATGCCTGAGTCTGTATCAGGCGGACATGCATTTTTGGTGGTCGCCCTGTGCATAAATTCCATATCTCGAAATCCTTCAAAAGTGTACTGTACTATGTTACACACAGTACAGCAGCAATTTACAAAAACGCCATTAAGAAAAACAAGTTATCTTCTATGCTATAACAGTAACAATTCAGTGACTGTTTCGTTAACGATTAACAAACACACGTAAACAAACGGGAAAATAAACTGCTAATGTAATACATAAAATAACTAAATATTAGAGTAAACTCTACAGTAATCACGTCAATATTTTTTTATAATATTTAAGAACATTTGCAGTGTAATTTCTTTATTCAATACTTTGTACTGACTGTGCCTCATTTCGGAGAACAGGAACAATAGGAAACTACATTCTGAGACCCCTACGTGTTATTGAAATTTCTTAGTATCCCTTTGTAACGCTCTGTGTAATTTCGCGCTTTCGAAAAATAATTCACCATTACCGTATAACCGATTTTAATTAAGTGATGATATAAAAAAAATCATTAGAAAAACGTGCATAGCTTAATAGAAGAAAAATATAAACATTGGTGGTGTGCATCCATCGACGTTTCCACAAGGCGGAACGACGATCGTGGGTTGTAAATACCGTTGTCTTACCGATTCCAAGGTAGATTCCGTTCTCCTCGACGTCCACGTCTAGTGGAAGAAAGAGATCAAACTCCTACGGCTGAAACGTGGTCGATAATTTTCTCCGAGGCTCATCTAATAACGCGATTGTCGCATAAAAATCGAATTCCATGCTTATATTTAGATCGGCAGTTTTCCCGTATGGTTATTCACTAACGACTATGGTCAGTCTACCGATGTTCTCGCGTTTGAGCAGCATTCCACTCCGCATCTTTGTCTTCGTCCACTCTCCTTAATCATGATTGGCTATTATCCAGAGCATGATTAACAAGAATAAATGAAGCGAAACGAAACATTTCGCGATGTAACGTTGGTACAGCATTTAAACAGACATGGAACTACGTCACCGGCAGTTAACAACAGACTTATTGAATCTTACTTTTGCTTGAATGATATTATATATTGAATTATTTCTTAAGTCATGTAATTCTTTAGAGTGAGCTTTAAAACAACGCAATGCCGATGCACTATTGAATAGGTCGATTGTAGGTCCTCGGATTGATCTTTTATCGTTAAACTGCAATTTTGCTGTATCTGTGCACAAAGATTTTCTTCGTGAGGCACTTAAAAGCAGCCTGATCTTGGTTCGTCTTGGAGACGATAGTTTCTACAACAAAGAAGCTCAAACCATCTTTGTGTTTGGTTTACATTTATAATAAAGTAAGACATGCTTTAATGCTCTTTCATCGTACCAGGGATTCTTTTATTCCCAAATTCACATATCAAACATGCAATGATGATACAATTATTGAGAACACTTAATAGATTATAGTGACATATTCGTATTGTAAGAGTACGCATGAGTACTGTCAAGTACAACATCATTCATTTTTATTAATAAGAAATATCACATTATTTATGAGATGATCTAGTTGACACGAACAGCATCATGAAAATTGCATTCAATTTCCACCGTCATTGTTGTAATTAGAGTAGACTTTTCTAAATCTGAAATATATTCGAAATGCATTATGCAATTGCATATAATAACGATAAATATGTATTATAATACGATATAAAATATGCATTATGCATATTTACGTAGGTATAAACGAAAGATGTGTTATGGTTTTCATTTTTATTTGCAAATATATAGTAAACTCATAACAAAGAGAAAAATGTAACGAAACCAAATATGGACGTGAAGCTAAACACAAACATATCCAAATTTAATACTGGCATATTATGAAACAAAAACTCACACATCCATCTTTTTTTATATTGGATCTCAACGAAGTATCAATTTCTGTGCTTTTACGTGATGCTCAAACATAACAACATGAAAATGGACATAATTATCTAATTAATTTTTTATAAATTAATTATCTACTATTTTTCTAGTTATTCATTGTCAGAAAAGTATGTGATATCTTGCAGTCCACAGCCGTTTTCCAAGCACTCCAAAATTAATATTTATAACGTCTATCGCACTTCATACTTCCTA
>JBCFXI010001840.1:19132-38254 GCA_038496175.1 Ampulex compressa
AAATGAAGCGAAACGAAACATTTCGCGATGTAACGTTGGTACAGCATTTAAACAGACATGGAACTACGTCACCGGCAGTTAACAACAGACTTATTGAATCTTACTTTTGCTTGAATGTAGGTCCCAAACACGAGGACCTAAACTGTAGGTCCTCGGATTGATCTTTTATCGTTAAACTGCAATTTTGCTGTATCTGTGCACAAAGATTTTCATCGTGAGGCACTTAAAAGCAGCCTGATCTTGGTTCGTCTTGGAGACGATAGTTTCTGCAACAAAGAAGCTCAAACCATCTTTGTGTTTGGTTTACATTTATAATAAAGTAAGACATGCTTTAATGTTCTTTCAACATTTTCATCGTACCAGGGATTCTTTTATTCCCAAATTCACATATCAAACATGCAATGATGATACAATTATTGAGAACAGTTAATAGTGACATATTCGTACTATAGGAGTATGCATTAACTGTCAAGTACAACATCATTCATTTTTATTAATAAGAAATATAACATTATTTATGAGATGATCTAGTTGACACGAACAGCATCATGAAAATTGCATTCAGTTTCCACCGTCATTGCTGTAATTTGACTAGACTTTTCTAAATCTGAAATATATTCGAAATGCATTATGCAAATCAACAGTAGATTGATGTTTGCAGTTATCGTCATATTTACGTAGGTATAAACGAAAGGTGTGTTATGGTTTTCGTTTTTATTTGCAAATATATAGTAAACTGATAACAAAGAAAAAAATGTAACGAAACCAAATATGGACGTGAAGCTAAACACAAACGTATGCAAATTTAATACTGTAATGGCATATGGCATATTATGAAACAAAGACTCACACATCCATCTTTTTTATATTGGATCTCAACGAAGTATCAATTTCTGTGCTTTTATATGATGCTCAAACATAACAACATGAAAATGGACATAATTTCCTAATTAATTTTTTATAAATTAATTATCTACTATTTTTCTAGTTATTCATTGTCAGAAAAGTATGTGATATCTTGCAGTCCACAGCCGTTTTCCAAGCACTCCAAAATTAATATTTATAACGTCTATCGCACTTCATACTTCCTAATAAGTTAAAGATTTTGTATTGCACACAAAAAATTGACCGAAAGTATTTTAACCTAAATTACTGTGATGAAAATTTGGAATGCAAAAGGTGTATGTAGCGCACCCATATAAATGATTGCTACAAATCTACTATGCATATTCTAGTGGTATTGCAGACAATGAGGTCAATGACTATCTCAAAGGAGGTCCGTGCATTCGATATCTCGTTCGTCAATTTAATAAGGTAAACATTCCTTTCGTTGATCGTGATCGAAGAAGCGGGTAAACTTGGACATTTGCGACCGTAACCTACAGTAGCTCACGAAATATTCAACCGCTTACAATATACGTATATCGCTAATAAATTAAAATGTATTCATTAGATATTAATTTAAAAAAATAAGATTGTGATTGAAATTGTATACTAATTTCGATAACGTATAAGTAAAGATATAGAAAAATATCTAACTACGCATGCGTAATTCAGACTGCATTTAATATAAATATACCATTTACGGACAGCTTAACAGTTCGTTCTTTGGGCTGATGCTAGTCACTGAAGGTTATTTTTAATAATTAATTTGTGGAAAGTCAAGATATTAATTTAAAAATCCCTCCTATTACTGCGTCATTTCCTCAGCAACTTAGAAACTTAATTCGTGTAGTTTTTACTTGTATGTGTTTTCGCCCTTTCTTCGATTTGAAATTGCAGAGGCGGCATCAACACCTCATTAGGCACTGAAGGAACATAAAACGTAACTAACAAGAACCATGTTCAGCTAAAAACTAAAAACGTCATATCCGTGCATTTTTTCGAGAGTTGAAATTAAATATTGAAAAATAGGCTTCTTTCGTCTTTGGTAGTACGTCATATAGGTATATGGCATATTTATCTTTAATCAAAACCATTATTACGTCTTCAACATTTATTCAACGACATATAACATCTGTAATAATATCAGCTAAACGAGATATTACACTACGAATTCTCGAGATCTTCGAAAGAGTACGCGGAATCTCGTATTGCATGATATATTCATGGCTATTTATATGGTCGTCACTGTGCATCCAAATCGTCGAGAAAAATAACCTGGTATGGCTGAGAGCAGGTTGAGTGGAGGGAAGTGGATGGGGTAATAACGAGGGGCACCACGGGGAAGAAAGTACGAGCAGAAGAAGAGACGTGAAGGAATCGTAGCATTTCACGGTGAATTCATCCGTTGAGAAGGAATATCTTCTCGGTGCGAAAACCATAGGCGCCGAATGAGGGACCATGTCAGGAGATACTTGCCCCTTTTCTTGGACTTTTATTAACCAACCATATTGTCGGTGATCGGAAGAGAGTATTTAAAGCAGAGCAACACGTACACGCTCGTAAATTATTTCAAGCTGATTTTATATTTCTGAAAAAAGATAGTATCTTGAGAGGATCAGTTTTATTTTAAAAGTACAATTTCATTTTGACGCGGAATCAGTAATTTAAAGAAATGGAAAATGTAAGTGGTTTTGAGTTCTGTGGTAAATAATGCGAGAAATGTTTACAATGAGAGTTGGCGTAAATACATGTTATCCTACAACATAGTCTACTGTTAACTAGGTTTGGTATTTGTTAGTTTTCAACTTCGACAGACCTTCCAAATCATTTATTATCGATAAGATGACAACCTCTATTGCAAAAGTTGCTAAACTTTTTATGAGCCGTACATTCTTTTATCATATCATCGTCAAAAACATAGTAAATCCTTTACATAAGAAAGTATAATTGTAGGAAAGCAAAACTTGTCATTTATATTCAAAATAAGATTGTACCAAAAAAAATGAAGCTAAGCATAAAGGTATATATTAAATAACGTAATGGAGTGTCAGCAATGAGAATATTACAAAAGAATAAAAGATAAATACATTGTTTATTATTAAAAAGAAGAAATAACTGTTATCTAATATAAAAATGCATATCGCTTCTTCAATTAAACAATGAATAACATCGAATTAATGTACAGAATTTGTAGAATACTGAAGAACTGTCTCCGCTCTCCAAGGTACGCTCTGTGTCATACGGTTCTAATATTTGTTAACTCTTTTGCATCGATCGTCAAGGTCGAATTATCTGGGTCCTACCGCTTTAAGATTAATTCCAGAGATGGCGAATGGATTTAAGATAAATTTCACGAGATAATGTATTAGATTCGAATCTGAATATTTTGCACAGAAATCTGATTTTACATCCAGCATAACATCATAGTTTCATACGAGTTTCTTTCCGGCCACGAGTTCGCATCCGATGCTGTAACAGAGAGCTATTTTAGTACAAAAAGAGCAGGTAGAACACGAAGACGAGATGTAAGTCCGAGAATTACGATGAAGCGAAGCGACGAAATCCGCATACTTTGGGGGCAGAGTCCGAAACGATGGCTGCGATACTCGTGATGCGTGAAATTTCCAATGCCCCTCAGTTCTTGCAGCTTTGTTCCGGATCTGAATCGAGGCAGTTTCCACTCGTATCTTTTGATTTGAATGTTTGAAACATGCCTTTTTAGGCTTTCGTTGCTAGTACTGTAGAATATTATTAGCTTCGAAACATTCCAACAGGCTTGCTATGTGCCATTATTGCATTTCGACCTAACCAAGAAAAGTGTCTAGCGTTATATCTATAATTTTGATACTGTGAAGTGATTATAACCAGTTGTGCTTAGCGCGGGTTGAAAACCGGATCTATTATTACTGGTAGCAGATAATCATCATTGCTTGAAGTTTCTCGACGTGAAATCAATTGTATTTGATATTCATAATAAATATGATTACTAGAAATAGACGGACGCGGACATCCTCCTGGATTATTATAAGTTAATTTCTTATTTCGAATATAAACGTAAGCATTGTGTAGTTAAATTTTATTGATTTTATTGCTGTAATTTAATTACTTGCACAGAACCGACAATTTAATGCACATCGAAAAATATCGAATAATCGAATAACGTCAGGAGCATTGTACATCGACCCTCATAATAATTGCGATAACAAGTTGATTAAGTGATCAAGAAGATCATCATTTCATTTTTATTATCCTATAAAATGCTGGCAATTATGAACATCACGGGAAAAAATGTTTACAAATGTTTCCTTAGGTATTTGCGTTATATTTTCCGTAATAATCTTCATTATTATGGGTTTTATGGGCAGTAGCAGGGTTTTATAAATTGTATTTGTAACAGACTTGATGAAACTTCCGTTAGTGTTATTTAGTTTTTATAAGCATCGGATAAGTACTAACTATACATTTCAACTCGATAAAGATATGATACATTTTTTTTTATTTAGATTTGAAATAATAATCAAATAAAAACATTTTTGCAAAGTGTGGCAATACGTTAGACATGGATGGTTAAATTTACAGATGGAATGTTGAGGAATATTCTGTAAGCAAATCACATTTTGTTTGTTTTTCAGCAACAAATACTAAGATTATCTGAACTAAGACTGTTCAATTGAGTAACACTTAAATATTCAAATAATAATGATTTTGAAACAAAATTGATTTCTTTATTGTCATGTACTGTCAAAAAGTACAATGCTAACATTTAAAGTACAAAAGAAATTTATAACGATAATTTTGGTAATCCACTTAAACTGTCATAAAATGTTGGCTCTTCGATAGCAGTGTAATTTATTTATAATTAAATAAAAACTAAGGTAAATTATTTTTGTTAAGATCGAAGAAGAAGAGAGCAAAAATATTGCATTTCTAAAATTTACCAATTATTGTACCCTTGGGCGATCTAGTTTTTATTTCGATATTTTTTCCACTGGTACACAACTCTGACAAGCATATCGTACTTTTAAAAAGAGAAATCTCTTTAGAATCTACCGTAATTTGATATTTTTCTTTCTTACATGAGTTATGGCACAATTGTTATTATCGGAATTTATCGAATCTTGGAATTTATTAGGATATCAGCGAAGTTAGGTCGTAATTTGATTCATAACCCTTTTTTTGAGCTTGCAACTTCATACACTTTCAATTCATGCGTAATAACATTGCCAATATTAAGTAGAAACAAACATGCATAAGTTCAAATCAATCGATTCGCAATGCACAATTGATATTTGTAACTGATTCACAAAGCACCGACCAATAATATTCGTCAATCTCAAAGTTGCATAACCGCAATATTACAGTGAATTGCAAGATGGAAAGTTAACAGATATTTTTTTTCTGAGATTAATCAATATTATGGTTCTAAGAAATCTATCAAAGATTGTTGGAAATAAACTGTTGGAATTCTTAAAGAATTTAAATGTGTTACAATACATTTTTTAACAGAGCTACGAAAAATTCTACTTGTTTACAAAATTAGCAAAATTATTGGAATCATAACAATAAAGAATAACTAAAAGATACATAGGAAAACTCTTATTTATAATGTCTTTTTCGTTGTTAGCGCTGACTTACGGAAAATAACGATGAATTATCCATTCGGTGGAGTGCATGCATATTACACGAAATATTATTCAGAGCTAATAGACAAGATACGAACTTGATCCTTTCTCGTGTAATCCTGTTTTAATTACGTTATCATCACTTCTAAATAGTTCAAGCAAATTTAAATCCAAACGGTTAAACTAAATCGCTCAATAAAATTTAATGTGCGGTTACCACAATCTGTATTTATTACGACGGATTTTTTGGATAAGATCAAGTGCACGCATATTACACGAATTACTATTCAGAGCTAATAGACAAGATTCGAACTTGATTCTTTCTCGTGAAATTCTGTTTTAATTGCATCATCATAACTACTAAATAGTTCAAGCAAATTGAAATCCAAACGGTTAAACGAAATCGCTCGATAAAATTTCACGCGGGGTTACCGCAGTCTATATTTACGAAGCGGTTATGCGAAATATACTATAATTTTCATCAAATTTGATGATGACGGTGCGCGGCATTTCTACGGCATCGATCAAATTTAAGAGGTAAACGGTAAGCAGAACGAGGGGAGTACATGCGGCTTTGCGGATTTCAAAGCACGTGCCTGTCTTGTAACAGCACGACGACCTCGTTTACGTCCTTAATCCACGCAATCCGCAAGGATACGTTCCCCGGTGTCAAGGTAACTGTACCGCGATCACCGGCGTTCCACATAACGACGTCCAGGCCGGCGAGAAGATAGCCGCCTTGATATAAGCTTGCTGATCGTTTTCTCCTTGCAAACCAGCCGCGATTAGGCCTACCAGTTCACCGCCACCTACCATCTACTTTGCAACAAATTCCAGGGTCCCCTTTTACCTTTTGTCGGATAAGAATCCTCATCCTTCTCCCATTCTCGGCATCGATCTTCGAGCTCGAGCATCCGGCAAGATCTCGCTTATTTAATTTCCATCGTGTATCGGCAAGGTATTCATGTCGGCGAAGGTATCGGAGAAATGGTTTTGTTATGACGCAAATCCTTAGATGGTCGTATCGCGATGGAAAGTGTTCATTTTTCATGAAATCCTATGGATTTCATAATTAATGACTTGATTTCATATTTACTTGTATAACCCGTTTTTCGCTTTACTCGGTTATTACGTGGAAATATATTTTTACGTATAAGAAAAATGTTGGACGTAATGTGTAGGCAACGTGGAAGTAAATTGAACAGAAGTGGGAAATAGAAATGCGAATGGTTCTTATTGGCATAGATGCACTTGTATTTCATACAAATTTATTATCAATTTTCTCGAAAGTATTGAATAGAAAACTTTTACCGCTATCTAAATGCATTTTAAAATTTTGTTACTCATTGCTAAAAAGTTACGGATACTGAGGTTGCTTTGTATAAGTAGATACAGAAACCAATTTTTAACACTTACATTAAGAATTTGTAGACTAATCAGCGATTATGGGAAAATAAATAGAAAAATATTTTGGACAAGATAAAAAAAAAACTAAGATTTTAATGAAACGTTAAAGTGTCAGAAACGGTTTGAAGGGCTTAAAAAAACTCTAGCATTTGTGAAACTGCTCGAATAATTCAATATCCGACGTCAACGACATCGTCGGTTAATAATAGTACATCAACTCAATCTTTGAGGAATCCTCATAAAAAAAAAATTCGGACATCTAAGATTCAGAGAAGGAGGCGATGAAGTTGGCACTATCTGTCCACCAAGCTAAGAAATGGACAATTTGACAAATTATTATTACGTACAAACTTTTAGAATATAAAGAATTCGTATACAGTATTATTTTTTATCTATATCATACATCTCTGGCACTACTTCTGGCACTATGCTGATAAGCCTGCTGATAATAAATGTGTTGATAAATGTTAATAATTATTGAGTTTAATAATATGACTACCTAGTGCTGACACATACACCGATCTTTAAACAGCGTCTTTTTTTTATTTTTTTTTATAAGAGAAATAGTTCAAAATTGAAGGTTTAAATAACGAAGTAACTATCTTATTGATACTCTTCAACCAAGCTGTAGAACCCTAAAACGATGTTCGGTGTTCATTATGATTCCAAACCTGACATATTCTTTGAAGTGTTATAACAGACGTTGCTTTTTTTAAACCAAAATACGCAACACGTACGATCTGCGTTTATGAAACTAGTTAACTCTACTTCAATAGGATAATAAATTAATTAATAATATCAAATTTAATGCACTTTTCTACGGAACGATACTCTAAAATATTGTGCGTGTCCCTCAAACAAATGTGTGTGTGTGTTTAAATTGCAAACTTTTTTTTCAATATACGCTGCAATCCTGAGTACCACGAGGTTTGCATTTTTTTCGCGCTATTCAATTATCGGCATCGACAGAACTAATGGAGGAGTCGTTCACACAATTCGCTTCAACGAGATTTCTTTCACTGTCCATAATTGCGCAATTTATTACAAGCTGTTTGATGCGAGAGAGAGAGTATGGGCCTCAGATTCATTTCGCTGCCTGTACGAAATACCCGCTACGATACGACATGATGTATCGTATAATTATCGTCGTTACGGGGCTTTAAATGTTTTCTAAATTAATGCTGTAAATCGCGACTAATGCCGATGATTAACGTGAAACTGATGCATATTAGTTGTCTTCAAAATAAAACCATTATTTGGTACAAACCTTTCACTTTTGTTTTCGCAATAGCCAGATGCAAATTTGATCAACCCAGTGCTGGATCTAATTAATATTCATGTGGAATTTCTAAAAGTGTGTAGTGCGATAAAATGATACAATAATTGAGCCAAATAATCGAAAGCTAATAGGTAAGACTATATTGATCATAAATCAATTTATGGTCTTGACTCTGAATTGTTTTTTCGCATGCGGAGAAATTATACATGATTTTAGGATTATTAAAACTGTTTTTTTTTTTTACAAAAAATGCGACTTGTACAATATCTTGAAATGTCTACTTTCAGATATTCTTCCTACAATCACTTTTATACCATACAGGAAAAATTGTACGTTTATTCTCTTATAACAAAATGTTTGCTAATGTGCATATTTTTATATGATTTTCATTAAACTAGATGAGAAATTTAATAAAAATCATAAGGCTAATTGCACTCGTGATCGTTTCAGCCCATAAATGGAAAAAGGTAGAATTTCTTAAATCAAAGCTTATACTAAACTGAACACTAAAATAGGTTCGAATGAAGAATATTAATCAGATATGAAGCACAAACATAAAATTAATGTTCTTGCTGCGTCGTTGCGCAAATTAAGGGAAGACATTATTCAAATACTCTAGGACGAATAAAAACTATTATTAGGTGTACAGCTTTGCTTCTGTCGTATTCCTATAGATGACTTTAGCGGTAAGTAGTGATTTTTTTAACGCGGGATGTATACACTGTCCAAAAGATAGAAAAAAGTAGTGGTCAATGATGGGCAATACTTTGAATATAAAACCTCTAACCAGTTTTTTGCAATAAAGTCTCGAATCTCGGAAAAAAAAGGCGACGGAAACAAAGTTGTACACCTTATAATAAGAATCCTTTGGCGTCAAGATAATATTAAATATTTCTCTCTTATAAATGAAAAAATTCTTACCCACAAATTCCGTTATACCAAAGGCTTAAAATTTCTATAATTCTACTCATGGTCCGTGCTCAAAATATTGCAGCCAAATTGCTCAACTCCAAAAATTTTTGATATAAAAAAATTCAGGTGACTACTGAATGATTTACAAATCGAGAGTATTAATTCTTTCACAAATACTTTCTGACATCTCCATTATCATAAAAATCGTGTTTTTGGAATTTCAAACACAAGGTCGTGCCAGCTCTTGCGTAGCAGACGAAAAAGAAGGAACAAAACTGCAAACCAATATTCCTTATGCAAGGACACAATTGCATGCTCGCAATTTCCTCCTGAATTTGTTTTAAAGCGACTAGAAGCCAATGGATGATAGGAGTTCCAAAGAAATTATAGCACTAATATTGTATCCTGCTTTACTCCATATAAACTTAAAACTGAAACCTGCAAGAGTGGTTGGACGGTACATTTAATTACGTCATTATCGTTTCATACTTCCGACACGGGAAAACCGCCATTAAAATCACCGATCCCGTAGCAACTTCCCACAACCGTTGGTCATTAGAGCAAGATATGAGCGGAAGATCTTCGGACGTTCACGATGCACATGCTGAAAGAGCCTTGAAAGGCTCAAACAGTGTTTAAACGCTACCTGAGAGTAAATCGATAGGAAATTGGGTCGTTCGCCTAACGTCCATCGAACGGTCTCGTTACCGGAACTCTGGACGTATCGGAAGCCCGACTTAGGTGTCCTCCTTAAGTCGCTTATGGTATCCATAATAACGGTTATCACGAATCCGTGCCGGCGGTGCCTCATTTACGAATGCACACGGAGGTAGTTTCTATAAGGAACTAATCGGAAAAATTAATAACCGACCTCGCCCGTGCGAGCGATGACTAATGGGGTATTAATCGGGACGAAATACTGAGCTTTTGTAGAACCGATTGTGGTGTAATTTGAAATTTAATCTTTGGCGAACCTTTTGATTGATATGACATCGAAGACGACATAAAGGCCCTTGTTGTAACAAATATAAGAATACATGAAATAGATAGCGCTATAATATTATGCAAGTATTTATTTATCGCATCTTATATTCCACATTCTTTGAAAAATACGAATAAAGCTATATAAAATATTGAGTGTAAAATTATTATCGAATTACTTCATTATTATTTTTTGAATTAATTAATTTTATTACATTACAAAGAGACAAAACGTGTGCCGGTGTTTTGATCAGATTAGTAGCACTGTTTCGATATAAAGCTGTATAAGCTATTGTTCAATAACGATGCATAGATCTATTTTAATATCTTGATATCATGTATCAATATTAAGTAATACATTACTTACATACTTCATAAATAACTATTCCTTTCGTGTTAAATTCTTATAATATTTTAAAACTTATAAAGAGTGATTCTAGTAACTGGGCGGAGCTATAACTCTTTTTTAACCGAAGTTAGACAAAAATCGTACAGGAGAAGTTTTCACTGTTTAAAAAGCTCCATCGTCCTATGTCCGGCTTTTTTCTCAAGTGCGTCAGTGCATCTGCACAGTACAGTTGCGCTGTTTTCCTAAATGGAACACAACAATTTTTTTCTTACATGAACACGTTCCTTAAAACATTCTGCGATTAAAATGTATAAGGAACGTGATTGAAAAACAATATTTTATGAGATATTTTGCTTTATTCGAATACATATAACAGATATTCAAATGTTTCACTATAAGCTTACAAACATTTTCTAACATGTTTCTTGGCGTTTTTCATGACATTACTGAGTTGTTCAGTGGTTATGCGTGAATGCTAATACCTAATTCTTTCCTTCAAGTCGTCAACAGAAACAAAAGGTTGCACATATAATTTATTCTTATTGCACCTAATGCACACAGTAAACATGTCCACCGAGTCGTTGTTTGTAAAAGCCATTGCAATTTATTTGTTAATGGAAATGAGTTGTTCCGTCGATCGAAGCTGTAGAAATACTAACTAAACTGGCTCTACAATAATGCGTGAATGATTATAAACACACGAGACTGATGATGATTTTTGAGCATGAAATGTTAGTAAACAGTAACGATTCAAAGTTAACATAGTATCTGGCCGTAACTGGGGTCCGAAACGGCTACGTAATGCGATAATGAACCGTTTGGGTATCTTATAAGTGTTTGAATAAAGCGAAATATTTCATAAACTATTGTTTTCTCAGAGACTTTCCTTATACACTTTAATTACAGAATGGCTTGAGGAACGTGTTTATACAAAAAAAAAATAGGATATTTCATTAAAAAAAAGAGTGCAACTGCACTTTGCAGATGTCAGCGCACAGGACAATGGAGCTTTTTGAACGGTGCAAACTTTTCCTGTACAATTTTTTTCTAACTGCGCTTAAAAACAAGTTATAGCTTGTATGGTGTATATGCAGTATGTCTGTCAATAAACTGTTTTCTAGTTAAAAAATGTAAATTACATAACAAATTGCAAAAAGCTCTTATTTTTACAGCAACGTATACGTTTTATGGTATTTGCGTTGAATTTAAATATATTCGATTATGTTGAAGACATTTATAAGATATTTACAGGAGAGATAAACATTAACTCTACATAAGTATACAAAATGTGTATGTAACGTATTAATGCAAAAGCATCACTACGTATTATATAATGTAATTATTGGCCCAATCAGTTTATATAACGCATTTCTTTGTTTGGTACTGCAAATATTAGCTATTATTGTCATGGAATATTATTTATTATCACAATTTAATTATCTTGCCTATATTGCATAATCTACATGCATTAAGCAACTCGATATTATATTAATTCTAGCTGTATCCATCTTATTTACATTCAATTAATTAATCTGTTTTTAATGAAGATCTATACATAGAGTAATCTGCATGCCGTATAAATTTGCAATAAATTGCGTGCAAACCGCATTGAATTTTTTTTATCTTGAATCAAATATTGTAAAAAAATATTTTCTGATAATATTATAGCATAATTTTGGATTAATTTCACAAACACTGCAGATAATATTTATGTTATCATGTGTTATCATAATGAACCACGCGTTTTCTATAAGCTTCTGTGCTATTAATTATGTATGTGTACGTATGAACATAGTTTTGCCTTAGTGAAAAGGGAACGCAGATAGATTTAACAGATGAGATGTGTGAGTACTTACATATTTCCAGGCGTAATAAATCTTGAACTTCTTCTAATTTGCACATTATCGGTCTACGTGAAAGCATAACACGTCCCGCAGTTGTCGCATTAGGATCATTTATTTACGCTATGTAATCTGTTATTTCCTACATTACCTTTTAACATTAGAACTACCGATCATATCTCGGACGATATATATTCACACATATATATCTTTCAAAAAGGAAAAAAAATGAAAACAAAGAGGTAGTGTATACATCTATACAGTGATCTATACATTGCAATAAAATCACAAAAAATTTACGGACATTTAATAGAGTAGTGTACTATTTGTAAGAAATTACTAGTCTCACTAATGTTAAATATATCACGGTTCCTAAACGTATTACTTTTTCTTTTACATAGAAAGCACTACAACGTTTCAACCGAATAATTTTTTGAATAATGAGAATCAAGATTAATGACAAAATTATGCCAAACTGTTCGTACGACATAAATATAATATAACAAATAAAGATGGGGAGAAGAATATAACGGATGACATACGATCGTATAAAATAGACAGGGCTTGTACGTTTGAATGATTTTCCTTTAACGGCGATTTTAATGGCTCTCTAAATACGAAGCAACGTGCATGGATCGAAAGAGGGTAATGTGCAATGTTCGGGTTCGAAGATACGCCAGATTACTTATTTATCGCCGGAATCTTCGTGAAAATGGCAAGAAATCGATTACGGAGGCGGCCGCGATGGAAAAACCAAGCGGAGATTTTGCCGTTAAAGCTTTTTGCCACGGCACGTGATTGCGATCCGTCGTCTGCGGTCCCTGCAACTTTAATGAGGGCGTCGTAAGCGGCGCTGCTCGAAATTTTTTGCACGCCGGACGATCGGGCGCCGATAATCCCGGACTCTCTCGCGCGGTGGCTCGCATGGTGGGCGTATGTATCTATGTGCATAGGTATAGCCCCGCTCAAAAGTTTCGGGAGGAGATACTCGGTAGAAAAGGGTAGTAATTTCCAGAGATTTATATTTTATGCATCTGTTCTTGCAAATATATACTCGACCCTGTAGCTTGAGTGCTGGCCTTGCGTTAATCCCTTGTACCACGCCGAAACTCTGAAAAAGCCGTGTCAAACTTGTCCTCCAGAATGGTCGTGGAAGGAGTCGAACGACGGAGCTCAAGTGGTGCAATTTGAAACATAACACCTTACGACTGAGTTACATAGTCCCGCTCGTATTTACTTCACGGGATGGAATTCTTTGGAAATTCAAATCAATTTGGATCAAAAATTTTTAAAGGAAAGTACCACTATCCTTTAGGCAACATGTGGCCTATATGGAGACACAGAATCCCATTAGAGATAATCATATTTGGCCCGAGATTAAGATCACGAGTCTGACTCGTGATATTCATGTTTGACACGGAATTGTAACAACGAGTCTGACTTGTGATATTCATGTTTGACATGGAATTGTAACAACGAGTCTGATTTGTGATATTCAAGTTTGGCACAAAATTTTCGTCATGAGTCAGACTTGTGAAAATAGTGCAAGGAGTTAACGCGGGTTTCTGACTGACCGCTGGCCTACCGCTATCCTATGCCTATTCCATACGACACTGAGTATAAGCAACGCTATATGATTCTCGGCTACCTCCAGTTGAGGTTTTTCCGTGGTCTAATTGATTTCTACCCGAGCAAATATTCGTTCACCAGATGTTTTATGGTTATTTGACCTGTTCATTACCTGGTCACCCTTTGATCGCGTTTTCTATAAAGTAACAAAACTTCTGGTGAGCACTGGCTCTGGCATTCCTTACTGTTTGCCCAATTCAGTAACAGTGTCGGTAAAAATAATATTTAATCAAAATATTCTATTTTACGAAAATGTGTAAGATTAAAAATTTTTATTTCCTTGAGTTACTCATTGTTTAGAGACGAGCAAATGAGGTCGGTGTTCAGGCGGAAAAAACGCGTTGAGATAGGGGTAGAATAGCGGTAAGAGAGCGCCGGTTTCATGGACTAAGGCCGGTGCTCAATGTGTTAATATGTCGAAATTATCATAACAATGCTGAACATGGATATACATACTTTCAGAGGTGAATTTACTATGTCGTAAATGTCGCAATTGGTAAGGGTCCCGCTTAAGCCATCAAGTAGATGCGGTACAAATTGTACCACTCAGTTCAGTTCATCTCTGTTAACGATATTAATTTCTGTATTTTTTTTACGAGCTATGAATTCCCTTATTTCATAGTTACTCATAAATAATGTAACGTATATTTAAGAAATCACTATTACAACATGTATTGAAAACGGAGCAACAAGGATGGTAGTAGCTATTATTAGAGAAAGTATGCTAACGTTTTTTTTTTTTTCAAATTTGTGATGGGAGCATTAAGAGCAATAATCAAAATTCGTTTAACTAATATGACTAGTACCCTTTTCTTGAGGACTCTTATTAGCGAATGAAAGATGAGAGATCTCCAAAGCATACATTGCAACGAGCCTCAGAATGTGTAAATTCGACACTGCTTACTTTTGAACATTCAAAACCTTAGGTGTATTAAACTTATTTGCAAGCGAATGTAAGCTAAATCCCGTTTTTGTAAGTATATTTATGTACAGAATTATTTACTCTATGAATGTAATCGTCAATGCTATCAAAAGCTACACACAAAACATTAATATCCAAAATTTGTGTTTCTTTATATTTTTTCGTAAAACCAAACTCAGGACACTCGCACGGTTTGACAAATTGTAATTATACAGTATGAATGATTAAATACAATATATTCAAAGTAGCGGAAACGTGTTAACATAAGTGCGGGCAAATTATTTTTCTTCTTTCTTTTTATTCATGAGAATCGTACATATTTCTTTTATTTCTATTTGGCTTGTGAAAATATGTATAAAACACGTTACAACGTAACGAATTCTTAAATCAGGTCCATTTGCAATTTAAATTTACATCAGTTTGGGCTGCTTAAGAGAATATTATGATACGTAGATGGAAAGCAGCTTTGATATTTGAAATAAATAATTCAAATCGCGTTAGCAACTTAATGTTCAATATATCGCTATTTGTATCCACTCGTCCGCAATACATCTTATTAACATTCTTTGTGGAGCGACTGATTAGTGCGTGTGACCGTTTTCACATGTAACGTACCAAGTTAAAAGTAAGTGTAAGAAAGGACGTCATCCTTGTATTGTAATCAGTCCGACTCGCATTTCTGTCAGATGTCACCTTCCTTAATCAAACAACTTCGGTCTTAAGCGGCCTAAGCTTCGAGCGGGAGTGTACACACACCATTTTGTGATATATTGGTATTATTTACTTATTTTGCGTAAAAAAAGCTTTTATGGAAAATCTTTTGTGGAAGAGAGGTGTAAACAAATGATCTAATCTTGATATATTTGGAGTAAATACGAATAGGCTATCCAGAAAAAATAGAATTATAATTGTCAATCTCTATTTATTTAAAATAGTCCTGACTATTTTATATCTCATCAATCGAAATTATCCCTCTCTTTCTTTGTCAACATTTTTCATATTTTGCGTATCTATATTATACAAATGTTCAATACGTATACCAAAAATACGCAAAATTCTTACGAAGTAAAAGAAAAGTTACTCCGACAGAAATATAAGTGTACGCAGGTAAATGTATATTAATACTTATTTTGAATATACAAAAATGTAAAGATTTGTTTGTAATTTCATCATAAACATTGAAATTTTCTCCTGATCAAATAAATGATTCGTGGCTTTTAAGCGGTACTGTACGCACTGGAACACGGCCTGCCGGTTCTTCCGTCTGATTACTATCGCAAATCCGCTATCATTCTTCTCAACACGCCCATTATCGTTACTTCGATTGTCCTGATGACTATTACTATTATTACTATTTTTATTATTATTTTACTTTTCTTAATATATAGCAATTGTCAAGATTGTTCATCACCCAAGGCAAAAATTATTTGCATCTAGCGTGCAAAATATATTCTTCAACATGTTGGCCATCATGTATTCGCATATGCAGTGAACGGTGTTTGAGACAATTTGCATCCACTACCCATAGATATCTTTGCCGCTGTTCGCATATGGGTAGTTGTTAGGGTCATTCGCAACCTCATTCAATGCTCAATAATGTTACTGTTATTACCATCATCGCCGTCGTTAACGCATAACATCGTAATGCAGAAATCGATACCATAGTAATTGGACTTTAAAATACATTGTATCAGATTTCATGTGTAACCATATTGCTGTTGATTCACAGTACCGTTTAATGTACATTGTTATTTAATGCACACTTTTCGCCTACTACGCGTAGTCGTCAAACTGGCCCAATCATTTCGGTTACACGGATACGCAAGCGATTGCGCCTCATGTCTTCCAAAAATGATATTAGAACAGGATAAATCGTAAATTCCGGTAGGGTTTCCAATACGCAGACGAGTGCGTCTTTAATCCGCCGACAAATCTCGATTCGAAAATAAAGATATGTAACTGAAACAAATATTTCAGAGCTTTCGATAGGCAAGCGTGTGCGCCTTAAATCGCTTAGGAATATCTTAAAAATCTGCCTCGGTGGAAAAAAACTCAATTAAGAATGTTACACGAATGATCGAATCTTACTGGTTAAGTTTTCAAGCTCAAGGAGATCGAGAGTAATCGCCTCACTACGAATAAGAAAATACACTGAATTGTCAAATCGTAATAATATTGATCGCGCCCAAAAGCAGGATATATACATCCACCAAATCTGATCCCTTTTCGACGAAAATTCTAATGGTGGGGTGCGATCTTGCACGTATCCTAATCGAACTGGTGCCTAGTTTCTGTTTATTGGAGGGTCCTAGAGTCACTGACATTAGCAATGAATAGAGAACATTGATGGTTCTAGGAACTTCTCCCCTTTTCCTATTATGGTTAAAATAGTGATAGGGCCATCGATCTACGGATGTTCGAATTCCGATAAATTCTATCTTTGTTTCACCTCTCGATTTCCCTTTTCTCACAGGCGTAGGAACAGTGTTCGTCACAGTAGTTTTAGCTATTGCCCGGGTTCAAATCTTGGATTAGTAATCCAATGGTCCATTATTTTCCACGGTGCCGACACTATATATGAGCCGTTCAGTGCACACATCGATTAACTCCATAAAACGAAAAGTTGAGAAATGCGATGAAATAATGTATAATGTTTTTTAAAACTCCTGTTATAATATAAAAAGCGTCGATGCACGGCCGGAACAGATAATCCAATGATTAATAATATAATTGCGTTATTGAAACGATTTACATTAGAGTATGGAGTTAATCAAAATGGCTTCTGAAATAAATTACTTATTATTCAATGGCCAAAAAAATTTTGCCGTTTGATGGTGATAATCTTTATTATTCAGGAAAGTTGTTATAAATACAAAAAGTTATGATTATACCAAGTGCTTTGACACTTAAATTTAAGATTTTTCAAAAAGTGGAGTTAATCGATGTGTGCACTGAACGGCTCATATATAACCGTCCTGTACGGACACACGTAAATACACACTAGTACATACAATCCTAGCATTCCACACTTCATAGGTTTATATCTTATTCTTCATACAGTTTGTATATGTGTGTATATATACAAGGCGAGGATTTTATGTACTAGTGTGTGTTTACGTCTGTCCGTATAGAATGGTCGGTTGTGAAATGTAAGGATTGCTCAAGTAGTAGTTGAGTAGTAATTAACCTAGCGAAGGCAATGGTGTATCGTTGATGCGATGAATGTTGCTGAATAGCAATGTTGTGTGATCTGTCCCGTGAGTAACTGCTGCTCCCAGATATGATCGTGTTTCCAAAGGCAGGTCACCTGGCTGTACAAGGTTTTCGGACAGCGACTAATTGGGTGGTATCACATGATCCAGTGTCAAGGATCAAAAATTGAACACTCGCGATATCACAAGCAACGTGTATATTTACAAACTGAACTTCTTTCGCAATAAAGACTTTTATTAATTTCTCAAATTCACGATGAAAGGTTTCAATTCAAAGAGAAAAACTCGATTAAGAAAATTTACAGAAATGATCTAACCTTAGTGGTTAAAACTTAAACGCAGGGAGATCGAGATTGTCGCGAACGTTACTGTAACGTCTAACCGTAATGGAAATTCGAATAGTAGTGATGGCCGTGCCCAAAAATGTATAAAATAAATTCTACAAAATGTATAATATAAATTCTATAAGTCTAAAATATATATAATTCTATAATCTAAAATATATATAAGTCTAAATTCTACCCCTCCTTAGCGTAAAAGTTCCAAAAGTATAACGAGATCCTGCACGTGCATCTGTGGCATGTGCGTAAGGTTTTTGTTTATCTGAGGACTTTTAGGCGCTTGGTTCCCCTAATTTTCTGTTTACTGGGGTTTCTAAAGATACTTGAGTTTTTCCCTCTTCACTATCGCTGACCTAACGTTCGGGCAACTGGCATGCAAATATTAGATTTTGCTCTGGTTTGTAACGCTCTTGTACGTAACAAGTTTGAAGGATCGCTTATTGATGTGCACTCGCGTATTTTTCAGCTAGAAGTCTCTTTTGTTGGAAGCACGTTGGCCATTTAAATGGCATTGAAAAGCCAGTTTAGTGGGATGCTGCCGCAAGGGTAGAGCTGATCGTCTCGTTGAAGCTTTTTCCGAGTTTTAATTAATTCTTACCCGAGCAAGTATTCATTCATCATGTGGACCGTTTATTTTGAAAGTGGTGTAAGTCCATTTTCTCTTGTTTCAAGAAAATGAAAGATTAGCATATTTGTTAATTTAAAAATATGGGTTAATATTATCGATTGTGGCAATGTTTTT
>JBCFXI010001841.1:0-38251 GCA_038496175.1 Ampulex compressa
GCCATCTTTCTGGCAGTAACATAATTCCCCTCTCATAAAAGTTTTGGTCCTTGCTGGCAAAAAACTGGTTCAGGTGGTTTTACTTAACGAAATTACTTTCCGAACAACCCAATACAAGTAGAAACATCGCCACACTCTATCAACAAATATATTAACCTTCAATCTCCTCGAAACAAGAGAAAATGTACTTACACCACTCTCAAAATAAACTCTCCGTTATATCCGCAAATGGTACAACTTGCAGGAAATTAGCTTCAACATCATTTACCATATATTATATCCTTTGTAATCCCCTCATAGTAAACCCGTCGCACGCCACAGCTTTCCTCGCGAGCAGAGAAGCGCACATCGGCAGGGCATCGCCAAAATCATTCCCCGCGCTAAAAAGAATTCTCATCTAGCCGGAATTAGAGTTTTTAGGGGTGCGCGTCCTCGTCGGGGGCTCGAAAGGATTTCTCGAGGATTCCGAAAAAGGAGGCGCCGTGCTCGTTCCGCGGGCGAACTCCGTTAACGGCGCAGGGGGCAACCGAATGGAAAGTTCTCAGAGCCGAGTGGGATGTCTGCTAATTGCGGGCCAGGGCGGAACGGGCAGCGCTCGCGTAAAATCATGGTCGTTCCGCGTAGGAACCGAAGGAAACTACCCGAGAAACTTGGGATTCCAGAATGCCTGGCGGACCGGGGATAGTTTGTTATAATTAGCGGTTGCAGACGGTGACCGCGATACCGTGGCATCGTTGGCCGCGCCGCCCTTGCGGGGGACGATGAGGCTAATGTCCACATTCGGCCACTAATTCCGGCTAAAGTACATTGGAACTCCGGAATCGTATTTTGGAAGGAACCGAGTGGAAACTTCTCCCCGCACCGGGGTCAGAGTTTTCATCCCTGGCCCCGTGGATTCGGGAGCTTGCGGTTGACGTTTAGGGATCGAACCGTGGCCTTTGGAAAAGTAAAACACTCGCGCCCCCGTTTTTATCCCCGCCTCTACCCTGTCCTCGCTTTTCTTGATTTTGTTTCTTCTCTTTACACTTCGAGGGAGAGTGTGGAGTTTTAATATGGTTTTATATGGAATGGAAGCTCCCTAGGGGGGTTTTAAAGGTGGGCTATTGATAGAGGGAGGAATTATGCGATTACGTGGAGCACTTACTTTATTTATATCGAGTAGTGTCCTGAAACTATTTTGAGAGACGATATGTAAGAATATCTGATGTCGTGGAATTATCGAATAGGACCGAGTACCCTCGTCTTTCACTCAGAATATATTCACCATCATCGGGGGGAGGTTAAGTGCAAATTGCTGACATCGCTAACGATCAGAATTAATACCGTGGACGACAAGGATACCTCTCGGTCCATCGAACAAATTCAAGAAAGCACCCCTCCGGCTTGGATAGCGATCCTCTTCAAAGCCCCATCGATCACTCCTCGACAAATTCGTCATCCTCCAAGCGGCAGAGCGACAAGTTCCTCGCGCCGCGAGAAGACGAATCTCCAACAGGACTCCCTGTTCTCAGCGGAGAAAAAAAGGATTCTCGCGCAAGGCTCCTCCTGGAAGAAGACCCCCGCTTAGCCTAGCCAGGCTCCGTGCCACCGTAGCAGCTTATCACGATTACCCGGGCGCGTAACAATATTAATCTAAAACTTGCCCGCTGAAAGTTCTCCCTCCGTCATTTAATTTTCTTCGAGCTCTGCCTTTCCGGAAAAAGGAGCCACCGGCTTTTCCCATCCCCCCGCCGCCGTGCTTTCTCACCGAGCTTAGAGTCCGACCCTTATTTAAAGTCCTCCTACCAATTCGCCTGCTCCTCCTGAACTCGAGTGGAGGCCGGGGCTTCTTCCGCCTCGACTCGATCATTTAAAAGTACAATTTGTCAATTTCTTCCTCGCTTCCCGGGCCACTGGCACGTAGCCCGCCCTCGCCAAGGACGAAGAGGGGCCTGGAGGGGGAGGGGGGCTGCAAATTGCCGTGTTTTCGAGCCGACCTGCCAATGAGCCAAGACGAACTGCCGGAGGATTTCGCTAATTAACGTAGGACCTAACGCCCTGGCCTGCTGCTTGGCTGACTGGAGGACCGACGTAACGCTTCCTCCACCTTCCGAATCGCTCGAGTCAAATTTTAAGGAGCCGCGGAACGTAGTCTCTTCCTCGAAGCTGGTTTTTTGATACGTGCGAGAGAAATGGCGCCCGCTTGCCCGGAACTTTTATCGCTGAGAACTTTGACCAGGGTTATGTGCGCTTTACGGCGCACCTCTGGCGGTTGACTCGAGTTGTATTAGTCTGTGGAGAGAGGGCGAATGGGGTTGGGAATAAGATATGCGAGTAGTCCGGGATGTTTTGAAAGGCAAGGAGTGGTGCTTGGTGAACGATGGGATGTTAACGCATTGTTGACCGGTCACGAGTTAACTCGTGCTGCGCTTTTTTTTGCATCGCCGTTTTTTACCCTGTTGGCGATCGCGCAATGCAATTGTTCGTTAGTGTAACTCAAAGTGTGTCTCGCGTTAAGAATCTCTAAGGTCTTTGTTGTAAAAATATTTTAAAGTTGAAAAGACTTTTAAAGAAACGATGAGGAAAAATGATACTGTATTAGAGGATAGCAAATCTGATATTAGGCCACCAAAATATCAAGAAGGAAATGTTGGAGAATTGGAAAAAGAGTGGAACGAACAAGATTTCGCACCAAACTTGGAGAATTATTTAAATACTCCTGGTGCAACTATTGAATTTGGTGATGCGTCGACTATTAATGAGATTACGGCTTTATTTTTTGACGGTGGTTTCCTTTGATTCAGTCGTTTAAATTTTAAAGTTTATTCATATTGTTTTATTTCCACATCCAATTACGAAATAATAGCCGGTGATATGGGGTAATTCTCCAAAAAAATTGTTCAACAATGTGTTAATCGAGTGGTGATGAACGATGAAGAGGTTAAAGGATCGATTTAATGGAACAAACTATATTCCTCGAGCACGCTTTCCCCCTTCTCGATCGGTTTCGCGGATTTACAAGAGTCACGAAAGTTCTTTCGATTCGCTAATGGCGCCTACACGCGTTCGCTTCCTGGAGCCGCCCTCCCCCCGCCCCAAAGAAAGTGCCCAATTACGGATTATCGATGCCCTCCGCCCGACGACACCTCCGATATCCTCCATCCAGCCTCTCCTTAATCGAACTCCGACTATTTGCCCTCCTCCAACACAGGCCCACCTTAGCCAGCGGCTTCCTTCCAGCGCTGGAAAGTTTGCCTCTTCCGGATGCGCCTTTTTCCTCACCTCCAGGGCCAGCCCTCACCTCCGGAGCGAGCACTCACCCTTCGACGGGCACCTCGCCCTCTCCCCGGCTGGTTTTTCCAAGCGCCCGCAGAGCCCAACCCGAAAAACTCTCCCCGCCTCGATGATTAATGTCCGTCGAGCTGACGTCAAGATTGCCGCTCGGTGACGCAAGATTTTTGGAGGAGGATCGCCGAATTTGGCGGCTGGAGGGGGGGGGGGGAGTGGGCGGAGAAGTTGGGGAGTGGGGGGAAGAGGGCTGATTTACGAGGCACCATCGGCTCGTTAGGCGAAGCCCCGTTATTGATGGTTACGCGCGCGCCTAGTCGCGCTTCCTGGCGAAACGCTGATGGGGGAGCGAAGCCTTTATGGGAAAATTAACAGCAAAGGATCTGCGGCTGCGTCGATTTTTTTACACTCTTCACTGCTGCTGCAGGAGGATCGTGCATCGGATTTTTGTGTTTGCGGAGGACGTGTCGAAAATGTGTTTGCATATAGGAAGTTTATATGGTGAATGCGTATGATATATCGAATGTGTGGTATGTGTATAGCAAATTGACATTAGCGGTGTGGTTTTTATATATTTACTTTACATAACGATTTGATTGGTGTTTATTAAAAACGTGAAATTATAACGCCCATTTGAAAATACGTAGAACTGTGTTGGCCATGTTTGGTTAGGTGCTTCGGAATGACGTGAGACTATGTCGGCCATATTCGATTAAAGACTTCGAAATGACGTAAGACTACGTGAGTCGCATTCGGTTAAAGACTTGAAATTGACATTGGACTACGTTGTCCATATTTGAATAACACTTTGAAATGACACGGGACCACGTCTTCCGGCGCGAAAGCATTAATATTATCCAATGGTATAAGGCGCGGTATTTTCAGGCATTTTCATAGGGTTTTGAATATGGATGAGCGTTCTCATTACCGTAGCGACTGCCAACCGTGAGGTCAGCGCTGGAGCTCCCGATGGGCAAACGAAATTCTCTCATTAGCGGAAAATTTAATTCTTTGCATTTCCGCCGGTAGCACGCGCGCGCTATCGCGGCTTGTGTTTTATCCGTTGGAAAGAGGCTTCTGTTGTTCCACGGTAAACTCGTTCTCCATTATTTGACGTGTATAGAGTGTAATTATGAAGGGGAAAGAACGAGTGGCTTTCGAGTCATTTGTCCCTTTTAGATACACGTATTTCTTCGATTTTCCCCCTTTTGCGCATGTGACCTTTTCAAAACGGAGCAATAGTACTCTAGTATCGTCCATTGTGGACTTTGGTTCTGTTCGTGAACAGTTATGCGCTCAATACTACTTTATTCCAAGAACAATCGGCTGTTCGAATATATATCTATCAGAAATCAAAGTTCTATCGGCTGATACACGACGATTGAATATTCACGAAGAGTCTGTAGAGTGAAGTGACAATTAATATTGAAAATTGATCAGACTGCAAAGCTTCTATGTCCGCGATATCATCGCGAACAGAGGATCGACTTTCCACGAGAGCGCGCCTTTTGCGCATCGTCATAAATTGTTGACGTCGCGCAACGATTTCCCTCGACGTGTCAGCTCCCGATTCGCTTCGTGAAATTCGCATAAATAAAAAACCTCGCTGTCGACGAAGCTGCGATAATCAGCGCGATGTGTTTTTCCGCAACTTTACAAATTCCATTAGCACACACCGGGGAATGGCTTCGCTCAAAATTTCAAAACTCCCTCCGCGCGCCATGAATGTGAAAATTAACGTTGGTCGCGCCGCGCATATTCTTTCCCTTTTCACGGCCGAGGAAACGACATTCGGCCCATCGAAATTACTCCAAACCGTTTCCCCGAGCGTTAATTAAATGATCACTTTTGGTAATTGAATGTCAATCTTTTCAAATCGGACTCGCAGCCCGAATCTCAATGACGGTGGACACAAACGTTCTCGACAAATCTAAATCTTTTTTTTTGCACGATTTCGAGGTGACGCTATCCAAGAGAAAGCGATACCTCGCCTATGAAAATTCTTCCAAAACGTTTCCCCGGGCGGCAATTAAATTATCGCAACTGTCGGTCCAAATTTCAAAAACAGCAGATAAAAAGGGCGTCGCGAAGTGCGCCTTGATCTTTTCATACGCCATTTTAAATACGAAACCGTAGGCAGAAAAAACCGCCACCCTTTCTTTGCTCGTTTTATTTCCTTTAACAGTAAGAAAAAACAAATGCGTGTCGCGGGATAAAATCGTAGCGAAAGAAGGTGTGTGTGTGTGTGAGAGAGAGAGAGAGAGAAAAAGGGGGCGTACGCTTTTTCGCGGGCAACAAATTGCGAATTACACGGCGTACATTATGATTCATGAAATATTCCACGCGCGGAGGCTGCTGGAGAGGGATAAACGTGCTCCTCCGTGGCGCTCCTCGTCGTGGGAAAACATCGAAACCCTTTTACATGCCTCGCCCGCGCTAATCCTCGGCCGACTTGCGGGCCAAACGCATTGTAAATTTTCCAAGAAATTCCCGTCCAAAGCCCGGAATCGTCCGCCTTCGTCGGCTTTAATCAACCGGCGCCGTTGGCTCTCCTCGGATTATTCCCCGAATCTTGCAATTGCTACCAGACACGATTCCCCTGCCCCCGGCTTTGCCGGAAAATTTCTTGCCATCATTCCGACGACCGTACCGTAATTCTAATTCACGTCTGTTTCCGCCGGGAACGACCGTGGCGCAGTTGCAATTCTCATGTATTCGCTGCGAATGCTCCCTCCTAATTAATACTTTTTTTCACCTCGAGCCCCGGTACTGTGGTTCTCATTAACAATGGTATATATTAAATAGTATATTTTAAAGAGTACTATATATATGTATATAATTATTATGATATAATAATTATATGATATAATAATATATATGATATAATTATTATATCTCATAATTTGTATATATCTAATAATTATATATCTCATAATCTCATTTATATCATATATTATATGATATAATTATTATGATATAATAATTATAATATTATGATATTATATATATGATATTATGATATAATAATATAAGTTATTATGATATAATAATTATAAGGTGAGGTATTTATAGTGTCGTGGGCATTATGCTCCAAAACAAAAGGGAAATTCGAACATATTTTCATACAAAATTTGCAGTATTCGTGAGGGGACATCGGATAGTGACCTTAACTCGTCCTTAAAATGCCATTCTCAATGTTATTTCGAGGTGAAATTATTTTTTTATTGGGTAGGTGTTTTTTCTTCTACGGAAATGGAAGGAGTATTCGATTTTGAGTATAAAGGTTTTGGTAGATTTATGCGCTGGAGTTGATAGGCGATGTGATATTGGACAAAGAAGATAAAAAATGGTTATATATATGTCTACACATTACAACCAACGAATTATAACATATCGTGATAAATTTGTCAAAGACACGAGCGCAAAAAACAAGAATTTCCGCAACTCGCTAATCAGCAATATATCCGACCTCCAAACCAACTACTCGAGCAACAGCGGTTCAGTCACGAGCAATCTAGGACAATTTAAAACACATTCAAGAAGAAATATAGGGTGGGCCATCTACTGGTTTGTTTTTAAATTATAGTATATAACAACACCGGTGTAACCGACTTGCTTAAAATTCGAACAGCTGCTCGATCTTTTCACTTTTAAATCGGAGACTACAACCTTCACGGTAAAAAATAATTTTCTTTCAAATATCGATGTAGACTCATTCCATAGCCTTTCTAAAAACAAACTTCTAAATCGAGAAGAAATTTTTAGAAATCTACTGAATCTACAAATGCGGAAAGAGTGTTCCAAGGAATCATAACCCACCGCGATAGATCCGTCAGTGGCACGAGCTTAAGAAACGGGAGTTTCGACAACTCGCTGACCGGCGATATATCCGAGCCTGAAGCGGGCCACTTGGGCGAGAGCAATGGGCCGTTCAGTTGCGAGTGGCGCAGGTGCAGCCGGTGGACGGCATGTGCGGCCACCGGAGCCGGGGCACTTTGATGAGCTAAGTTTCCCGAAGATCGGCCCGGCAGGTCAATTGGATCTTCTCGAGCAAACCGCAGCGTGGCTCGGATCGGTCCATGCCAGGGATGCTGCGTCTCGCGGCGGCTGGCATCTTGCGCATGTCGAAGGCTGCATCCACAATTCCTGGCATTGGCAGAATGCACGGGGCGATCGCGCTTAGGCGCTATTCCTGGTACGAGCAGACCATCCCCTCGCCCCCCGCCGCCCTTTGTCCAGTCTAGGAGGAGAACAGGTGCTGCGGGTACGCGCCCCCTTTGTAGCCATTCCGCTACCTGTGACGAAGGGAAAGTAGCTGGGATCTCTTTTGATGTTGGATCATTGAGATTTTTGTACGAGGGAGAGGTTATTATGTATAGAGATATGGTCAGGATTTTAATACTCGAACTACCAAACCAGTCGAAATGATCAGGTCGGTCGTTTCTTTAAAAAATCGTAGTGTTTTATAAGGATGTATTTTTTGAGATTTTTCCCTTGTGGATGGAATTTGGAATTGTGGATGGAAGGATGCATTTTTGAGTTTTATAAGGATGTATTTTTTCCATGATTTTCATGCAGTAGTTGGATCACCATTTTGATTTATTGAAATTTTCTTTTAGTCTCCTCTTTTTTTTAAAGATGTACGTGGTGTTTTAAATATATCCAGAAAGTGGCTGGTAGTTCTAGTGTTAATTTATATTGTTTTTGATTCGTTTAAGTGTGGAAGCTTTTATCCGCTATGTCATCGTAGCTTCCGGTAAGTCATTTATTTTGCATCAGCGTGACACTCGTGTCCGAACCCTTAAGCGAGTTCCAGAACCACCTGAGGCTCTCTAATCTCATCTTAACTCGGTCTTATACGTCGTTAAATGAAGAATATACAGAACCACGTGGATATTTACGCCCATGGATTTCGATAGGTCCACACTCACCGTTCTACGACAATCGTGTATAATTATCATTACGTGAAAAAAACATAAAAATGCCATAATACACGAACTTTTCTTTCTGTTGGTATTAACGAATTTGAATCCGTCGTGTGAGAGTATCTATATAAGAAAGAATATAAAAAAACGTGATGAGGGATCACGAATTTCTTTTATATCCTTCCAGAACAGACGCTTTCGCATTCGTCAGTAACATCCGCGCTCATTTCTGAATAAACGCTTGGATACATTTAGGCTTTGAGTTTCGTTTTTTGCGCTATTCTTTTATGAACCGCAGTGCACTGTGTTGCGTTGCGTGTAATGTTGGAAACATACGTAGGTGCCTGGAGAAAAAAATAAAAGGGCCGAGCACGTCCAGTCTAGGACCGGGGATTTTTGCGAGTGCGAGTCTCCATCCAGTACACCGCCGTGGCCCCCACGTCCCCTTTTATTTGCACTCCACGGGACGAAATCCTGCGGGACAGTAGCATTTGTTGGACGGCCCGCGCTAATTGCGTTTAGGTGTTCCCTGCGAGGTATTAGCGTTTTGGTGCTAGCGAGGAATTTCGAAGGACCGGGTTCGATTAGGACTGGAAACTGGAACAAGGATCGTTTACTTGCCGGCAATGTAATTCGAGTTCGTCGTAAAAAGCTTTGGGTAAATCGGCGTTATTGGCGTCCTCTTGAGGAGGAGTTAATAATGCAAATAACATATACCATCGAAATCTCGACGAACAGGAAAAGTATGGGAGAATAAAATTTCATAGAGAATTTTATTAGGTTTTTTTTAGAATTTTATTAACTTTGCTTACGTAACGGTTTTTTTCCAAATTCGAGACTTTATTGTAAACAACTTGTTATACATTTATGATTCAAAAAATGTCTATCGTTGATCATGGCGAAAGGAAAATTGTACAGCTAATATATAAAAATCGTAAATAATTATAAGGTGAAACGCGATTTAATCGGAGGTACACTTTAAATATAATACGAAGGACAAATCTAATATAATACGCAGGATACATTATAATACGAAGGACAAATGTTTTCTTCCAAGATGTGCGAAAAATGCAGAGAAACGTTTTAATCAATAAATTAATAAGAAATAAGAGAATTTATCCGTATCCATAAGAGCGTCACAATTTTACAGAAGATCCTCCATCGGTGTTTAATCACGGCGTTATGTAGCAACCCGTGAAATTACGCGTTTCGATTTAAGCGATATGTATTACCGCTCCCACCGTGAGAAGCGATTTCATTTAATTGCCATTCCTGTTCGTTTACAATTCCCATGAGAATTTTTTTATTCGCCTCTTGTTAGATATATTAGCCATATATTCCAACAAACCTGCATTCATTTCCATTTGCGCTGCACGTTACATTCACCGGGAACGGATAACACTCGCGAATCTCGCAACGTTATTACCTCTTCGTGTTCGTTTCGCGTCGCACTTTCGACGCATGTCCAACATTCTAATCGAGAGTCCGCGCGTTTTTCCCTTACTTTCCGCTCCTGAATCACAATTCAGGGCAAAACGCGACGTTTCTTAGCCATTTAAAAATTCTCGTATTACCACTAGCATCGATCAATACATATATACATATATACATACTCGTATACATATATATACACACATACAAATTTTATTTTTATTACTCTCTTCGTCCTAATACCTCGTACAAAATAATATCGCGTGTATTCTCATGTACCAGCGCCATATATACTCCATAAAATAAAGCGAAAACGGTGACATCGTCCTTTAATCTTTAACATGCTCCGGTACCATAACAAAGCGTATAATGTTGGAAAAGGAGGAAAAACGAGAAAGTAGAAAAACAAAAACGAAACTCGACATCGTCGATACGCAGGGTAAAACTCGATTTTCGCGAGAGGCGCGTAACCTGCTTAAAATCGCGTATCGCGCCGAACAACCCGTTTAATGGTCGGTACCAAAAATGTCGTTGCGCCCGGTAGAAAATAACACGGTGACACAGTTTCGCAGTTTTTGCCCGTTGGCGCATCTAGGTACGCATCGGCTGTCGGCCGAAAAAATATTTCGGTCCGCGCGGAACGAACGTACGTAAATCGCCTTTCGTAATTCAGTGCGATAGTACAGTGCTCATAAATCCCATAAACGATGATATACAGCCGGCAGCGACGACCGATCGGGCTCTAGCGCATCTACATAGGCCGCATCTACACGGTGGCACGTAAAAAACCGATCGATGCTCTAAGCCGTTGGAATGGAATCGGCATGTGCGACGTGGATGAAGGAAAAACAAGGAAAACCGGACGAAAATGCCAGGCAGGACGATTCACTTTATGAACCCAGGGATTCGACGATAATAATTCGGATAGTTCGCGCACGCAAACTGGATGGAAGCAGTGGGAGGATTTCAGCACGATTTTTTTTTTACGAGGTTCGAAAGGTTCTACGCCTCGATTACCATTGGAAAGATCCCACAATTTCGATCGGATCGTAATTGAATACTCCGTGCAAATTCGAGGTTTGTGATTGGACGAAGCGAACGGGTCACGTGACCTGCGCATGCGCACTTTGATGGAGTTATACACATACTTGTAATAGAAGCGATTAAAGCATACGCATAACCATAAGTATCTAACAAATACGATCCTGAAGACGGCTGGATAAAATCCACCTTGAGGCTTATCCTCAAAACCATACGTAATATCAAATCTACGATCGACAAAAAGCATAGGTAAAACGGTCTCCAGAAGGAGGTCCGTGAAGAAATCTCCTCGGCCAAAATCCCCCGTGTTTGTCAAGCTTCCGAACAGGCACCTAACTTCCAGCGACTTCGAAATCCAGCACGAGGACAAGGTTCCAGCCTGGAGTGGCCGTAGGAATGACCAGCCATCCATCTGGCTGCAGGAGCAGGTCCGGTTGTCTTAGCAGGTAAGGCAGGCGTCACATTAGGCGCGCCCTGTGTACATCTTCCAAGATAGTTCTCGCTGGCCAAATAGACGAGCGGGTGCGCCTAGTTCTCCCCAGCCTGGATATATTTGTCCCCCCCCCCCCTGCGGCTTGTGTTACGAGACCTGTCCCGACATGCAGCACCGTGGCGTACGCGGAGGGACGTTATGTACCGACAAAACATTGATTCGCTAAACTCATGATGTAATACGCCCATTTGAAATGAGCTTGGCCAACGGCCAAAATCCTCATCACAAAACACTGTGTAGGCAGCTCGCAAACAGCCCCGATAGAGGAAATAGGTCTGCCGTCGAGCCGCGGCTTTATTCGGCGATCGATATGCCTCGCTTTGGGGAAGTATCATAAGCCTCCATCTCGCTCTCTTTATCTCCACCCTCCTGCAACCGCTCTCTCCCTATCTCCCTCTGTTTCTCCTCCTCCATCCCTCTGTCTCTCTCTCTTTCTCTCTCTCTCTCTCTCTCTCTCTCTCTCTCTCTCTCTCTCTCTTGCACTCGCCCCCTTCCCGTCTTTCTCCCTTTCACTTCCCTCTCGATGCCTCCTTCGACTCTGTGCGTCGTTGGAATTGCTCGGCCTTCGAAGTCCGCCACGATGCACGCTGGTGAAAGTCTTCATTCTGGACCGACGAGATTGTCGTTGATCGTGGTGATTATGCTGGTTGATGTATTGATTTATTTATTGGTCGTTAACAGGTTTGGGGAGTAAGTAAACGGGGAATTATAAAAATAATCGCGGACTCGTGATTTTGGGGTTTTCAAGCGATGGCGAATGAAGGTACGCAAAGGAAGGTGAGGATTTTGTTACTGAATTACGAGCGAAGTATGTAGCGTTGAAACAACATTGTGGGTTTGGCATTTTGAATACGTAAATATGCCTAAAAATTTAATCGAAATCATTTGACGATGAAATCTGCGATTATTTAATTACCGATTCGCGCTGTATTGTGGTATATTTTTTTGAACATTGTTTATATGATTTGAATGGAAAAGGTGTACGAATGAACGACGACTTGAGGATGCTTGAGTCCAACCTAGCCTTATTTTCCTCTGACATAGAAAAATTTTATTTTAAACAGAAGAGGGGGGATATAAGTTGGTTCCACGTTTACTTATCTTCCATTTTCGTAAGATCGGCAGAAGCATCCAGAAATGAGTCATTAGCATACATTTAAATTTCACGGTATTTTTATACTCGCTAACGTGCAGCGACGGATAAAAATGGAAATTGTTAGCATAATTACTCGAGTCATTTGTTTCGCCATGTTTATTAATATATTTCCTTAATTAAACGTGTTTTGGAACGGTTGAAAAATATTATTTTTGTCCAGCTGGAATTAGAATTTTTATCGCTGCGCGCGAACCTTTTTCTCTCTGTCTTCCTTCAGCGCCACCCTTCGACCTTCCACCGTCGGTCCATTCGTTCCCGGCCACCCTCGGATTAAGGGCATTTTTAGGATCTCCGTAAACAGATCTCGAATTAGTCTTCTCCTTTTTGCTCGACGGAGGGGCCTGCGAAAATATTTACCCGCAAAGTTTATCGTTTATGCTGCTTCATGGATCGGCTCCTCGTTTTTGACTGGGACACGAGCTGTAGACTCGACGGGCAAATATTTTACTCGCGATAAAGTATATTCTTTTAATAGAGTTACGAGATGTAGAATAAAAGAAAGCACTAGTAATCGAAAGTGTCATTGTAATTAGATTACGGATTTTGCAGTCGTTATTAAAGTATCTTCCTTCAAATTAATCAATAATCATATAATACAACGCAACTGGCAGAAAATAAGGTATAATTACCTGTATATTCCATGGAGAGCATCGTTGTTCTCTCCATGTTTTTGTCGCAGTGCGCTTCGTAGCTGGAATTCATGCGAGTGCTCGAAAAGAAAAGGGAAACGTTACTTTGTCGACGACACCACGATCGAAACTCGATCAAACGTGCTCAAACGGTTTACAAAATTCATGGCTCCGAATGTGAGCTCGATTATACCAAGTGCGTACTTCGCACGCACGTCAAACTGGTTATCAACTTTCATAAGTGCCACTCGATTCCGATGAAGCGATACTCGGGCTTCGAGCCGATTCAGATTTGCGAGTACATATTGAACTTGATCCCATCTCTCGGCTCAGCAGCGATGCTCTTCATACGCGTTTATTCGATTCTGCAACTTCGTCTATGGCACGAATCGGACACCGTTGCTCCCAATTAATTACTTCCACCAGCGTATAATTAATCGAGTCCTGAAATCTCGCTTTTAGTGTTACAGAAAATAATAGGACAAAATATATTCTTATTGGTTACATGGCTTATCTTGTATTTTAGTCGCAAGAACAATGCTGATCGCTATTTTTTTCGATCATTAAGAGGTATGTAACATTAATTAAGAGGTTAACTGGTTACTCAACAAAAAGTCAATGAATCATGTAGAGCTAAATACCTTGCTGAAAACGAAGTAATTTATCAACTATGAATTTACTGACAACGTTAGTAGATAATTATCGAATACATCGCGTGTCTATCAAAATTCCTCGCGTATACATCGTTTCAATACACAAACCAAGCTAATGTCCCAACAAAGAATTTACTAACCCTATCCACAAATAATAACTAAACACGTCGTTCGCCTAATAATTATCCTCTTGCAATAGTAATCCCCTCGATCATTCACTCGCACAACCAAAGGACCCCGTCGGATTAACAGCCAAAAAACGTTCCCGACTAACGAACCAACGCGCCCTTTAAAAACAAACCGACGATTCGCGTAAAAATCTCACGTACTTGCCAAAAAAAACCGAGGCACTTATTCCGCGTCAATAAACCAGGAATTTAGCAACCTCGTTCACGAACAATAATCGAACGCGCAGTCCCCTTGTTAAATTTCCTCGCTCGGGCATAATTAGTCCGGCCAAGAAGCGTCACGGTTGTCAGGTCAACGGCCTTTCAAACAGCGCCGATATCGCGATCCATCGATTCGCGCTCGTTTGTCCGATACGCTAAAGCGCGATCCGAATCCAATTCCATTGGAGCGTCTTCACGGCTGGCCGTGCACCTGCACGCCTGCATGTGCACCCATGTGCGGTGCATCATATCGATTTCTGGGCCGGTTTCCAGGCGGAACGACGACGGCTATGCCCGGAGTCTCCGGACGTCCGGGTATCCGAGTGCCGGCGCTGCTCGATATCCATAATTCATAATTGTTGCCAGTCGATGCCGATGTCGTCGCCGATGCGGTTATTAATCGAAGGTCGGCCGGTAAATATTCGCGGGGCGCCGTTAATGCAGGTCGATGCCGAAGACACGAGGAAGCCGCCTTTAACTTTGGATGAAGCGAATGGGTTATACGCTCTGCGCATGCGCGCATCGAGTTACGTACGTATCTGTAGAAGATGTGGTTAAAGGTTAGGAGATGTGTTCAAAGAGCAACGAGAATTTGGTCATTTAGCGCATGCGCACATCGAGTTGTATACATGTTTGTAGAAGATGCGTTTGAAGGTTAGGAAATGTGTTCAAAGAGTAACGAGAATTTGGTAATTTCGTGGATCGTATTAGTCCGATTCGCGCGAACTGTTCGTTGTATTGATAATCGTGTGTGAAAACTAGCTGTATACTGTTAGTCGTATCGAATGTCCGACCTGTTGTCGAATGTTAAGAAGGTTACACGTGTTTGGGTACTATCTTCTATTATTTCTATACTATCGACGTCGTCCCATCGCATCGAACAACCGATGAAAACGCGGAAAAAGTGGAAGAAAGCGACACTCTAACAATACCCCGCCTCCAATCCACCTTGAAGCTTATCCTCTGGACCAGAAGCTTCTGTACTTCTATTATCTATTATCGACAAAAGACATGGGTAAAGGAATTCGAGTGCCGGCGCTGCTCGATGTCCATAATTCGCGCTCCTCGTCAGTCGGTGCCGGTGTCATCGTCGATGCTTATTAATCGAAGGTCGGCCAATATTCTGGGTAAATATTCTCGCGGCGCCAATAATCCAGGGCGATGGCGAAGACATCAAAGGGCCGCGTACGGATAATCGGGATGCGCGCGTTGGCCGGATATCGCAGTCGAGGAATTATACCCCGATTAATCGCGAGGCCCCTCCCGCCGATGCTCGTTTCAATCCTGAGCACCGTGGGAGGTGTAAACCTGCCACTGGGGATTTTTAAAGGATCGATACTTCGGCACGTTCGCGCGAGTTGAGAGACTTATAATTTGGCTCGAATGGAGATGGTCGAAACTAGTTTTGGGCATCTAGGAGTGGAGGAAGTAGGGTTTTATCGATGCACGTGCTTAGGTCCGAGTATAATGCGAAGTATAATATTGAGACGAAGGGTGATCTTTGAAAATTTTTCAGCTGGAATTGTATTATGTCGATTGGCACCAAGCTTATGCACGATGTGTCTATATATGTATATATAATGTACTCGATATGATAATGTATTTGGTTTTGATTTTAGTATATATTAACACAGATACGAGACTAATCGGATAAACTGAAGAAAATTTAATGACAGTATAGAAAACATTAGTCCTTCTCCTTAGACTGGTTTACTTATTCCTGCGTGTTTATAAATGTTCGACTTACTTCCGATCATTTGTTTATTTAGGGTTATTCGTAGCTCAGAACAAAAATAAATAACGTATCGATAATGCGCAGATAAAGACTGGATACGTTTTTTTGTGACACCCTGTATATGTATCATTAGCCGTGGACAAAACTGCGTTTCGGAAGCATCGAAGTAAGTGATACGCGCAGAGCCGAATTCACGGTCCCAAAAACGCGACATTAACCTGCGCGTTTGTCGAAGTGAACATAAACAAAATGCCAGGCAGAAGCAATGGCTCGCGACTTTTTTGAGTTCCGTGCAATCCGTAAAGAACTTGGGAACTTTCTCGGGTGACGTGGCTGAAAGCGTTGACAATAATGCGCCACAGTGTGGAAGTGTCCTCTCGCGTCTCAGTAATCAGTAATGCACGTTCCACCATCTTGTCCGCGAGGATTTTTTCGGCCGTATGAAAGATGCACCACGGGCCATTAAGTCGAATGAGGACCAGCATCTGGTGGCGGGTAAAGAAAAATCGCTGGTGACGCGTCTCCTGCAGATGAACCGAATCATCTGCGTCGTCGCTATCTCATGTCCTTGATGTTGAGTTACGGACGGACGAGATGGATTTTTGCTCTCTCGCACACCCCGTGTCCTACATCGTGCTGCGCATAATGGCGAATGCGCTGGCTAAATTCTCCTACGCGTATATACATGCGTATTTATATAAGATCATCGTATAAGTAGCTGTGTATACATACCTGCCTATGCAGTACATGAAGTATAAATATATGTCTGTATATAGTATATACTATACAAACTGTCCCGATTTATGTTCAACTCGCAATTAATCTTCGAACTATAACTCGATGTAAAAAGTGTTTCGAAAAAAAATTACTCGAAAAAAAAACTAGGAAAAAATTTCATGTCACATAAGAGATGCTTGAAATATTTATTCGAAACAGGCTCTAGTTTTAGAGCTATTACTTGATAAACTTGGGAGGAAATTAGCGTGAGTTGCAAAAAAAAATTCAACGAGAAGAGCTTTAACCCCCGAATATTCTTATATCCCTCAAGGCTCGGCCAACCGTGGAAAAAACAATTCATCATCGACAGTGCGATTTGCAAGCCATGATATTAGGGCCTGTGGTTTGCCAGCATATTCTGAGCGCATATTGCTGTCGGTAAATTTCGTTATAGAATGCTTCAAGTTGATTTATTATACAGTTATTGCATTTCTGTACGAACTGTTAATTGCATCCAGGTATGTGTGTACAAACGGATCGCGCAAATGCCGGTAGACCGCGCCAACTACGGACTGGTAGATACTACAGCCAACTACTGGCTAGTAGAACTGCGGCCTCAGTTTATCAGACATATTCCCAGGCTGATTATACATGTTGATTACGTAAGGCGGTTATCATTTTACACGGTGCACGCTCCGGTCAAAAAAGCAGTATATCAAAGCCTTACATTGGTTTAGAAGCAAACCTAGAATAGTGGATCTATCAACTCAGAGTGGTACGAAAAATTAAATTCGTCCAAGTACTTTACTAAATTTTTACATTTTTAATTCATTAATACAATTTAAAAACTGTTCGAGTATTCCACGGAAAATCAATATTTGAATATCAAACAGAAAGTTTCAGCCGCAAAGCCTATAACTTTTAAATCAGCACGAGCATCAGTACTCTTTATACATCGTAAACCATAACTAACTATATCAGCTATCGATGCCAAAAAAAAGGGATAAATAAGCAAGACCAGTAAATCAACGTCGTCCACTAATCCTTAACAGCTCAAGGCATATAACGATACATTGATCCCCCAGAACTTATAACTTAACCCTTAACCCTTTCCACCCATGGCCACTCTACAGCAAGAAACCATAATTCACGATATAATTCACGAGCAAATGGAAGTTAAATAACCAATATGCATCATAAATATTGTGAGAACACGAAAATAGCCCGGCATGAGAGTACATAAATATTCTGCAGACAACAGAGAACAGAGAGTCATAGAGTAAAGAGTAAAGAGTACAGAGTAAAGAGTCAGAGTCAGAATCAAAGTCAGAGTACAGAGTCGGAGTCAGAGTACAGAGTCAAAGTCAGAGTACAGAGTCAGAGTCAGAGTACAGAGTCAAAGTCAGAGTACAGAATCAGAGTACAGAGTAGAGCTAGAGTCAGAGTAGAAAGCAGAGCAGAGTTAGCACAGAGAAACATATTATCCAAACCGTATCCTACTAATACTAATAACCTATCCATCTTCACATCGACACAAGTCGCTGGCGGAAAAACACTCGAACCCAACCATCCGCACAAAAAAAAAAAAAATAAAAATCCTAATCAATCCCCACAATACCAACATCACCAGCGACAACATCCTTTCCACTCATGCCTCGAATCATCATCCTTCCAACGCGATCGTCGCTGAGAAACAAGGCCAACACCCGATATCCCCGGATTCTCCTCGCAGCCGTTATTTCACGCGCCATGTGCAGAGGCACAGGGTGGTGGCATCGCAATCGAAACTCGAGGATTGAACGGCCACCGTTACGAAAAGGCGAAGCCAGCTGGGAAACGATGCGGAAGACGTACGGCAAGATGTTGCCGCGGTTAACAGCGTCGCATTACCGCAAGTTCCGTGGCACGTGGTGCAATTGACTGAGGTAAGGATGGATACCGCGTCTAATGAGATTCCCCGTTGTATCGGTGAGTCGATGCTAGACGTTCCATAGGTAACCCTTAATCAGAGAACACGACGTTCCCGTCGATGTTACCGGCCAAACTGCATTAAACTTGGATTAACCCGCGTGTATCCGCTTTGCGCGATTATGGCGTGGCATTGTGCAATTTTACGTCGCTTCGAGCGACATGGATACTCGAGGAGTCGACATAGCTCGGTGATGTTTAATCGCTTGAATGAGACGCTTGTTGAATGGAAAGCTTATTTTAGGCGCTCTTGAAGGCTAATTTTTGTGCGAAGAGGGGTATCTAGTTGATGTGAGACTTGTCGAGTTATGGGAGACAATATGGATCGACTTCGGGTTTGAAAGGGTATATTGATATTATTTATTGGTGTTTGAGTTGTAGTAACTTTCTAGTCTTGGTTGAATGGGATGTGCGAGGAGGAGGATTCATTTTTATTAGCTTATTAAGGCGAGCTCTTGATTCAAGTCGTGGAGCTGAAATTTAAGCTCTTTGAAATGTTGCTTATTTGATTCTATAGAGTGTATATTGATGATGTAGGGTTGAAGTATGTATGTTTGTAGAATTCACTTTTTCTTTGATCATATATCTTTAGCGTGGAGGTATTGGAATATTCTTGAATTTGTGTAGGTATCTTTTTACATTCGTATAAATAATTTACGCTCGACACTTCGTCTATGAAGTATCCTATCGTTTGTTGTCGATATTTTAGAAACTGCGAATGCATATCGATGGTTATCCAGTGACTGAGACTGGTCGAACCATTCGCGAACATTTTATATCTCCGCTTGGCTCCTGCACTCGACAATACATCCCCTTCAAAGTTCCAGCCTCCCATAACTTGTACGAGCATTTTCACCAAGTTTCGTATAAAACATAATCGCCCGTCGCTAGGCCGTAGCCCGATTTTACATTTTTGGTACAAGCTGCACTTACACGTCTTTATTTATTCAACGATCACTCAAGTCTGACGCCCGGAAACTCGTTGAAACTTCGAGCAGAACCCGGTACAAGGTTATCGTAAAAGATTATATTCCAAATACAATAGTAACAAAGAATTGTGGATCAATTTCCATATAAGCGTATAAAATAATCATACATAATCATACCTACCTACAATAGAATAAAACAATAAGAGTTTTAATAAGAGTTTTAACTGATTAATTACGACACGCGTCGGTCTAAGCTTGAGAATGTTTATTCTTACATATAGGCATCATCAAAAAATAATGCTTTAGCAAACGGGTATAATTCACAAAACATTCCATTACAAGATACATGTTGGAAATAAATTTAATGAAATTAACACGAATGCACCATACTTACTGGTCAAAAAAAAAACCGAAGGACGAAGAACGAATTATTTTTAACCATCCTGTAGAAAACTAGGACGAGTTCCGACCGACTGTAGGTGGTCGAGACGACTGTGCAAACTGTGCGAACGCAGATCATTTGGCGTCGCATAACTTTCGTTCCTCGGACGAGGCCGCGGACTTCCTGTTTACCCCTTTCATCACAACGCGGAAATCCGCTAAATGGGTTACGTGAGAAATTATCGCGGCTCCGCCGGAGTCCGCGCCTTTGAGCGTTTACGACCACCGATGTCGTAGTTCTGAATACGCTCGTCGTTATTAATAAATAGAATTGTATTCCTCGGGACATTGTCTCCGTGAGCGAATGTTAAATGTATGTAAATAATGGAAATTGTTAGAGGAATCAATTTGGGTATCCGAATGCACAGGAACCATTGTTTCTATCGCGATAAATATTGCGCGGATTAAAGATTAGATTTTAAAAGATCATTTTTCAGGAGTGAATGTTTTTAACAATCCATTTCTTTTTCAAACCATTTTTCTTAAATATAAATATATATAATTCAAGTTTTGAGCACTTTATTGTAGGCTTGTATAAAAACAGTTGCTTCGATAAATATCAGAATTAACGCGAAAGGGCTACAAAAATGTCTCGATTACGATATACTATAAAATTTCGAAGACCTTACATCCACTATAAAACACAATTTCACGTCACATTACTTCAATCCTACAAAAAGTACGATAAGAAAAAAGTGCTCACAAAGTCATTAGTAATAACACAGTGCGCGTCTTGAATTAACATCAAATTTTACACGTAACTCCGCACCAACCATACAACGCGTATTCCATCGACTAAAATCACGAAACGTGCAAAGAGCCTTTAACTCCCAACCACCACCAAGGATCATTTTCGATAATTCCAAGAACGCCATTAGCTAACTAACGTTCTCGATCCCAAAGTTTCCGTGCATAGTCCAAGCTCCTCGATGCTCTCTCTTTCTCAGCCTTCGAAAAATAAGTCCGCGAGACACTCGTGGCATCGGCGCGAAATCCATATCACGGAATTGCTTGTCTTTCCATAAGTTCGTCCCGTAGGCGCCTGTACGTTTCCCAGAAGTTGTCTGTTTACCCTTTCCATCGCGAACGTGAGAATTCCTCGATTCCGCCGATAATAGATTTTCCCCTGGAGCGGTGGAGCGGCGTAAACAAAAATACCCTCCCCTCCTCCACCTCCTACCCCCTCCCCAACCTCCCCTCCACGCCTCGTATAATTACGAGGCTTGAATTATATCCCGGAATTTAATGTCCGGGAAAGAGCACGGCGTAATTAGCGGATGGTACGCGAGCCGCACTCGTTGGGAATTGTCGATCACGGGGCACGTTTGTAATTTTGCATCGTAGTTGCGATTGGATCGGATTATTTTATCTACAGGATACGAGGTCTATTCGAGTTATCGCAGAAATATCCCGTTCGTCCGTAAATCCAGGAATCTCTGCAGGCGAGTCTCGTTAATTGGACGATTGGAATAGGAAATCGTACGTGCGCATTTAGCTTTAAGATGATCGAATTGGTTTACTTTCATCCTCGTTCCAATCGTTCATTCTAGTCGTCTTTGGGTTGAAGAATGTATTAAGCAGTATTCGTTGTCGCGTATATCCAATGGATTAAGGATGCTCTCTGATTAAATGTAACTACAATGGTACTGAACGTGGCATCCCGAATCTAATTTCAAGATTCATTTTATACATTGAATCATATTTAATTACAGCATCGAACCCAAGTCTCGCGAGTTCCGTATTATTCAAGCGTCCCCCATTTTTAATATCGAGCTTGCGATGGTATGTTTTTTCAACATAAATAGCGGAATAGGAAAAAAGGTGTCGTTGAAAATAAATCAGAGGTAAAGCCCGCGGGGTTCCTTTGACAGCCTGTAATATCCATCGCTGTTTCAAAATAATATCGAGTCCGGGGCGAAATGAATTTTCCACCAGCCTCCAACGTACACCTCCAGCGTCCTTCGCTTTGAATTCCGTACAAAAATCATGCCATCGAAGGGAAACAGTCGGGTTGACTAATCCCGCGAAATCAACGGGAATAACGATCGATCTTGCATCCAGGAGGGGAGGGAGAGAAGAGTTCCTTTCAGGATGCCAATGATCCTTCCTCGTTGACCTTTCGATTTCGACGTGTACGGCGTCCCTTATCGGGCAACGCACATTCGTAAAACTCCATTTGCCGACAGGTGAACTGGCGCAAGTCGGAGTGAATTTACCGAAGGGAGGGCACTTACTCTACATTACGTCGGAGGGAACTTTTTTCCTCCCGACAAATGCAATCCGCGTTTTAGACCGATGCAGGGCCACTTTGAAAGTAACTTCCGGGACTTCGACGTTCGAGAAACACTGCGAGGGCCGATCTCCCCCTTGAGCTCCTCAAAGATGGGAATCCAAATTCGTTCGGAGCGCTTTTAAAGTTCCTACCGCGGGACGAAGACCCGCACGCTCGTTAGAGAATGCGGACGCGAATGAAGCGAGACCGTGGCGGATTTGGGAGGACGATTCGAGCTCGCTTACAAAGGATACTTGCGTTACTTTGAGCGAATTTAGGCTGATTTGTGCGTTGCTGGCGGAATTAAGGGTAAGGATTGGTGCTTCGGGAACGATGGAGGGATCGTTGTCTTATATACGCGCGTTTGGAGCCGCCGATCCTTTTTGCTCTGGTCGGAGTTTGATACCGCGAGACGTGGGAATCCTTGAGAATTACGATGGAATTTTGTCTCGTATTCGAATCGATTTCACCGTTGGCTCGACGCGCGAGCTATTCCAAAACTCGATTCTATGTCCTGCGATTCTTTTCTAGGGTGCATTTCCCGAATTCACCGGTGGAATTAAATCAATCTTTACATTTCTCGAAAAAGCGATAATAAGAGAGAGAGAGATGATGGAGAGAAAATATCGGTGAATCGATATAATAATCTACATGCTACGATACTGAAGTGTCTATTGATTAATACTAATTTAATTTGAATTTATCGAAATAATTCTTAACGTCTTCCTCGAGCATTTATGCGATGTCATTACATTCTCCACTTTGCGTATGCGCTTTATTATTCGATAAAGATTATCGACTAAAGTTCCAACAAAAATCATTTTTACATATTGCATCGATTAATAAAAAAAAATTGGAGCGAGAAAAGCCGCGCAAAAGGAAAATCCGACCGTCGGATAACTGGACCGGAACTTCCTTGCGCGATCAACTATATTATCTTATAAATAATAACGTACAATTTAACGTATAAATAATACCCTTCAAAAATCACGTCATACGCCAACTGGCCGATATCGATCAGCGCACCCAAACGGCGACAAGAGTGCTCGCGCTATCGAAAAAACACATCCTTCCTCTCCTCCAAAATCCAACCGATCTCGCCGCCAGGCCAGACATCCGAATTCTTCCGATTCTTTCCCGGATTTTGCGAATCCAGCCGCGGAATTAAATTATACATTCGCCATCAGAATCGAGTTTGGCCCTGGCGCTGGCCGCGATGCGCCACGCCGGGCGTTTCTGTTTGTTTCGTTGATTTATGAAGCATGGCGGGGACACAAAACACAACAACTCCGGCGCTCGCCCAAACCACCGCCGACTGTCCTCGGCGCTCCCTGCAAAATAGAACAACGGCCCTGTGACGTCACGTGTAACCACGCCTACCCTCGACCGGCCTGCAACCCCCGTGCACGGCACAGCGCCGCCACCAATTCACTTTGTGCAGTTTTATGCATATTCATTCGGCCTCGTAATAGCCCCCGCCATTAATTCGAGCCGCCTGCCCCCCCCCCCACTCCCCTCTTCTTCCCCCTCCCCCTCCTCCTCCTCCTCCTCCGCCTACTTCTGCCGTGTCCCCCCCACTCCTCCCTGCCCTCTGGACTGTACATGTAAATCCAATATGTCGCTGCCGTGTAACCGACTTGCTCCCAGGGCCCGCTGGCGATACGAAACGAATCCGTTTAATAAACAATCCCGAAGGTCCTTCGCGTTATATCGTTCGCTCGTTGCCTCAACTCTCTTTGGTGCACGAATGATCGTTACTGGGTTGGGGGAGGGAGGAGAAAGAGGTCGGACGGGCGCTCGGGTAATTTGCACGGGTGTTGTTTCGTCCAATTGTGCTTCGTATGAAGCGTAAGCTCGCGTTATGGTTTCGCGGTAATATTAGATTGGGGAAAAGGGAATCTATTACGTCTACCTGAACTTCGAGACTTTATTTAACTTGATTTCTATGAGAGAGGTGTTATGAGGCGAGTTTTAAAATGGCCACAGATTGTGGAAGAAAATGGCGCATAGTAAATCAAAATCGGTATTCCGCATATAGATTGAACAAAGTTGAAATTCACCTAAAGTAATAGATTTCTGTTTCCCCAACGTAATATATAGACGTGGTGCACAAAAACTTAAACTCCACGAGAGTACACGCGGGACTAAACACGCAAACTGCATAAAACCAAATAAATGCTCCGTAGACCAAGAGACACCGATCCTCCTCAAAACCGCCGACCAGCGAGAAAACTACAAGCACGCCACCTACATCCACCTCGTGCTTCCGCGGCGAGTAAAAAAAAAAAAAAAAAACCTCGCTCGCCCAGGGCGAGCTTCTTTCCGTCAAAGGAGCTCCGCGCTCAAAGGGTTAAATCGCCAGGCTCGCACAAGCCTTCGAAGGTAGCAATCAGGGCCGAGCGCGGAGAATCCCAAGGAGCGGCCGGAAGCCCCAAAGGCCGAGGGACGAAGGAGGAAGGGCGCGAGGCGACCGATCGTTTCGAGCCTCGCAGTCGTTCCTCGTTGTCGTGCTCGTTATCCTGAACTGGCCCCAGAAGACGACGACGACGACGACGTCGACGCCGAGGAGGACGTCTAGGGCGAACAAGGGTCGTCGGGAAAATCCAACGAAACAGCGAATCGATTTGGTCACGGAGCAGCTGGCCGGGAACAGAAGCAATCAGAAGTCAGGAGGAAGCTCGTGCCGTGGAATGAGGGGGGGGGGGGAGAAGAAGGAGAAAGGGCGGTGGGTTGGCGGGGCGAGGGACTGGGGGAGGGGAGGGGGGAGGTCGTCGTTGGATTTTGCGGATGGAGGAAGGAGCCTCGACGCGAGGGGCGAAACGGTTCGACGAGGACGATGGAGGGGGGAGGGGGGAGGGAGGGAGGTGGAACGAGCGGAGGTTAGAGAATGGGTTGGTTTAACTCGCGCTATTTGAGATAATTGATAGCCAGAATGGGCTCACATCCCCCGGCTGGCCTATATAGAGCTCCAGCTAGATGTGCCGGGCCCGATGCAATTTCCTTCCAACTGGACGGAGGACTGCATTAGCGATACTGACCGGCGAAACTGTTGGCCGCGCGCGTACTTTGCCGGTTGGGATCGCTGGAAATGGGTTTCTTTTGATCCGAGCCATGTAAACCGGCGTTCTTCGATCTTTTTCTACGCCCGGCAACGCTCGAAAATGCTGGAATATTTCGCAGGCCGGCTAACGAGTGAAGCGGACGGATAAGAAGGAGGGCTGATGGTTGAGCTGAAAGACGGGACGTTTCGTTTATTGAGCCCTGCTCGAATTTCATTATTTATCTCGAGTTATTTACCGATTGAGCATTATGCGTAAAGAGGAGATGGACGATCGCGCTTTTGGTCGTGTGTGTAAGGGTGTACGATGCGGATTGTATTTTATTTATTGAATTGAACTTTATAAATTCACGAAGTTTATTTAGTGCGAATTTCGTTGCTTTTAAATAATGCGCGTGAAGTTTTTGCGAGCCAACCGGTAATCTCTGTGAACCACTGGATGAAGAAGACTAATTAAAGCGACATTATTAAAGTGTACAAAGTATATTCGTGCAATTTGTACTTTTGAAATATTTCATGGTGAAATTATTTCCGAACGAAATCTCACTGGTACACTGTGCTTTTTGTAAAAATAGCTTTTTGAACTGGGAGCAACGGGAATGTAATCGTTATTAAACATTGGCGGTGTATATACGCGATGTGATTCCCAATTCGCAACTAGGGTGCGAAAAATCGATTTTTCGCGCTTAGTTAATTTAAATAAGCCGATTAAATGACGCCAGTCGAAACAGTTGCGCGGACAATGAGCGGGATTAAATAGTCAAAAGAAAATAGAGGTTGATAGTATTGCGCTAAAAATAGTTGGCCCGTACCACGGGGAGCTTTGCACGGGGCTTTAAAGGGCTTCAATTGTACCTCGGGATTTAAAAGTAGTGTAACCATTGTATACCATTGTAAGTAGTTCCTTGAATACGGGCGCCAACCTTCCATGCGAAATCTCCGCTTTCAATGGAATTTTAGCTGCGCATTACAATAGGAAAAAACGAAAGAAACATTCGTTCCTCCCAACATTTGCTTAACCTCCATCTATCCCTGTATATCGTCGTACATCTCAAAGACAATATTCATCATCCCAAATCGGCATTATCTCTCGAATTCCAGCTGGAAAAAAAAAACCATTGTCTTACCATACTTCATCGGTAGCAGGATCGATAATCGAGAAGCACTCGCCATAAATCTGCTTCGAGCATACGCACTATTTCTAGCTTATCGCGGAATAAATTCCGCTCGTTCGAGCGTCCATTTCATCCTCGATACATCAACGTACGCTTACACGTTTAATTCCTCAATGGCGCGACACTCGTTTCGTCCCATTCGCGAACCCAGTTAGATTCGAGGTCCATCCGAATTCGATTTATCCCCACGAGCGGGGCCGCGATAATACGCAAAAGAGACAATATGGAATTTGTATTAAACTACGATAGGTGGACCCCTTTTTTTTTTTCGTTCGCGGTGCGACGCGCACGGCGCGATAATAAAAGTGGAAGGCCAGGGAGAAAGCGCGTAACCAGCGATAACGTAACGATATTATCCCCTGCCAAGGACGATGATTACCGGCACAAAGAGATATGCCGGCGGTATTCTGTGTGGCCGACAGACCGTAACGAGACAAACTACTCCTAATTCCGGGCCGCCATTGTGAAAGTGCTCTTGCTGCAACGGGGAACCGGTTGCGGTCCTGGCGTTGCTGGATGCCACCGTCGGTAGGCGGCAAATTGGATTACAGCATCGACACCATGCTGCGAGTAGTTCGAAGGTAACGAGCCGCGGACCGTCGTTTTTACATCCACCCGTAGATCGTTTTCGAAACCATAACTGCGTTTACTCGGCTGGTCATCGGATTTACTGGGATCATCTTTTCGAATGGCTGGTACGAGGGAAGGAAGTGGGGGAGGGTGGAAATAGCCCAGTGTGAAAATGAATAAATATTTAAAGGAGTATCGCGGGGATCGATTAAGATTTTAGTCTTTGCGTGGACGATTAGGTTCGAGTATTTTTCAGCCAGCGACTTGTGTCGATGAAGATCGAGAGTTTGTTACTGTTACTAGGATGCGGTTTATACGATATGTTTCTCTATGCCAACTCTGCTCTGCTTTCTACTTTGTACTCTGTACTCTGTACTCTGACTCTGATTCTGTACTCTGTACTCTGACTCTGACTCTGTACTAGAATGAGACTAGACTGTACTATAGAATAAGACTAGATAATTCGTATCGTAGTAATCGTAATAAGGTGCCTTTACTCGTCAAGACAGATCGCTGGAGAAAAAATACTTGAATCGAGCATTCCATCGATCCCACGGAAGGAAATGCGATAAGTGAAACGCTTATATTACGAGTAAATGTATGTCCAGAAGTTGTGCTCCATGACTTTCATATGATTTTGATATTATACAAACATTCGCGATCGCGCAATACACGTCCGCAATTATATCCTGTATTATCTCTAGTTAACCACGCTCTCCGGACTCATCGTTCCATTTAGTATAATTCCATAATGAAGAATAAAACCTTGACCCAAGTAATCTACAATTCCGGAGACATGTTTTCCTTGCATATTACATAACTAAGCGTCCGAACTTCGCTTCGAGAACTTATCGAATGACGTCCGTTCGTTAAACCATTCCTTGCGAAAATACGCAGAGCCTCGAGGTCCAAACGGGAGTTGGCCCGTAATTGCTTTTATCTCCATTCATTAAGGCGGCTCGATGACGAATCTCCCCGGATTCCTCCCGAAATTGAGGGCCCGCCAGACGAAAATGCATCCTCGCTGCGTTTTCCGCGAAACTGCGCGTAATCCGATCCGCGGAAGTACTCGTATTTTAAGGCTTAATTGCCACCACGGCGTATAACCCGTGCCTTTCCTGTCAGTTGGGTAGTTCGAGAGGGAACCAATTAGACGTGGCACAAGTTGGCCGGGCGAGCGATAAATCGTATTACGACTGTAAAATAATCGGCCTCGTAAAGCCAAGCCGCGCTGCCTTAATCGCCTACTAAAAATTGATTTTAACCATTAACCAACTCGTTTCACCCGCGGAAAGACGCTGCGCTCGAGTACTTAAAAGCGCCGTTCGTATTGAGTCGGATTTGGTATCGAGGGATTGCGATAACATCGAATTCGCTTGTGTCTTATATAGTCTTACTCTACTTACGTGTCATTCTTTTCCACGGTACATGGGTCAGGACGATTAAAAATAATAAAGTGAAGTAGGTTGCTGAACGATCGAGCAAGAAGATTTGGTGTAGAATACGGTGTAATCATGATTTAAAGTAGAGGATAATACATGTACGTAAGGAATGATCGAGTGTGTGACGAAATATCGGTATACATGTATTATGTATTACTATATACAGGATACTTTACCCTGGTCTAGCGAGCACTTGGTCAGATCACACCAAACTATTAATCACTCGGAGCAAAAAAAGGAGGTGCCCGTTTTATCAAGGTATTATCCACTACCAAGCACGTGCTAAATATGCACATCAACCCTCGAGTAGCCATATGGATAACAATCCTGTATAAAATCGTCATCAACCCGGAGTAATCCTCGATATTCGTCCAATATCGCCAATACGCAAATCAAAAAAGACGCTCAGAAAGAAAGAATCAGAAAGAACTCATCGACCATCCGCGAACTATTCCTTCGCACTGTCCACTCGTCACCAATCGCAAAGCAACACACCCCCAACACTATACTCAAATCCGTGATCCAAATCCACGAATAAAGAATATAAAAAAGAAACTTCCTCTTCCAGTCAAATACTCGCTGGAAAAAAAAAAGAAAGGAAATGTTTAAAGCCGACGACCAGGGTCGTCCAAGCGCTGCTAGGGTTAATTCGCAAAATTCTCATGGTCAGCGGGGACTTTAGTGCGCTGGCAGCGTGATAACCAGCTTGGCTTAAGGACGCTCCTAGGGATAAGAGGATACTTCGTTCGAGGCTGGTCAGCTGTATCGGAATGACCAAGTCGGGTATTAAACCTGCAAGTCCCAGGGAATGGGGGCCGGGCCGTATTAAAGCGACTGCAGTAACCTTGGCCACGTATTAGACCCAGCCGCTGGTTTACGCTGAGTTATCGTCGAGCAGGAGTTAAGCGCCGCTCGTATCGGACTAAGAATACTCGCACGGTGTTTATTCTAATACAGGCGTACCGCGGCAGAACGATCGCAGCAGCTGTCCCGTGAGGCCGTTACTTTTGCAACCCCCTATAAATGTAAAGCTTTACGACAAAAACCGGGGAAGCTTTTGGCGACGCCGCGCGACGCGAGAGGGTCCGTTTTCACGATCTTCCGACTTCGAGGATGTGTCGAAACTGAAATTGTTTCGCCCGCCTTGCTCTCCTGGGTTGACGATTTCAGCGTACGTTTCTCATACGTTGGTGCATAGAGAATTTGGATCATACGGATACCTCTTTCACGCGCTCTTTGCATCCAGCGATTTTGTGATATAGGGAATTTTGGTTCGAAATAAGAGAATATTGGGTTCCTGTTTCGCTCCTTCTTCCAAGCTGCGCGAGAGTTTATGTGACGGATATTTTTCCTTTCTCTCGCAACTTCTACTTCAATTTAGTCTTTCTTTGTTTTTTAAATTCATTTTTCACCGACTGCTAAGGTCAGTTGACCAAGGATCTACTGTTTAAGGTGGGTTCCGAACCACCAGACCTACTGTATACATATCACATAAAAAAAACAGAGGTTTTTTCTTTCTTTTTTTTTTTTAATTCATTTTTCGGCATCGACTTCTAAGGTCAGTTGGCCAAGGATCTACTGTTTAAGATAGGTTCCGAACCACCAGACCTACTGTATACATATCACATAAAAAACCAGAGGTTTTTTCTTTCTTTTTTTTTTTTAATTCATTTTTCGGCATCGACTTCTAAGGTCAGTTGGCCCAGGACCCACCGTTTAAGGTGGGTTCCAAATCACCAGGCCTACTGTATACATATCACATAAAAAAACCAGAGGTTTTTTCTTTCTTTTTTTTTTTAAATTCATTTTTCGGCATCGACTTCTAAGGTCAGTTGGCCCAGGACCTACCGTTTAAGATGAATTCCGAACCACCAGAGCTACTGCATACATATCACATAAAAAGAACCAGAGGTGATTGGCGGGATTCAAACTGCCTCGCGTGCCAGACCCTCTATCCACCACACCACCATACCTCCTCTCACTCCCTCTCTTCATCCTACATCTTCTGAATATCCTCCAAGCTTCCTAAGAACCTCCACAATGATCCTCGACAAAGTCTAAAACGATCCTTCCATCGTTCTTCTAATCGCCCCGGCCAATCAACCGTGGAAAATAACGTGGCTCTGCCGGGCGCGTGGGAGGCGCCCTATAGCGCACAGACAGCTCCGCAGTTCCCAAGTCGCCAAACTCGATTTCTCGCGAAATTTGGATATACGCCGAGATGGGTAAGATATTATGCTATCTTGACATTGCGCACGGCCCTCGAGACAGTCGGCTGGAGGGGGCGGAGGGGGTGGAATCCGGAGATATTACTCGAGGAGCGTGCAGCACGGTGACGTTGAACTCGTAAAGATACATTCATACCCGAGGCACATCTTGGGAGAGGATATACCTAAGGCGCTCCACGGGAACGTCAGCATAATCTTTCGCGGAGATCCCTTTTACGAGACTGCCGCGACTTAGTATCTCGGGCACGGTCCGTCAAGTAGCTTGCATCAATGTGCCTGCCGGCCACTTCAAAATCTCCAGGCCGGCGCGGAATTTCCTCCCTCGTTCGTGTAACGATGTAAGAAAAAGAGGAGGCGGGGGGATTTACATGCAGGACTATAACTGGGAAGAGGAGGAGGCCATCGAGAGTGGCTCGCTCGACGGGCTGCGCGTTATAGGGGAATGAATGATCGTGGAATCGGGGGTTTTTAATCCAAGGTATCGTCGAGTGAATTCGTGTCCTCTTTTATACGCGATTTTTGGAGGCTTTGGTGTTATATAGATTGGAAGCATAAAGCTGGAGGTGATGTTGTTTCTCGATGGCTTGTTTGGTGCTTAACCCCTTGACATACAATGACGAGTCAGACTCGTCATTCACTTTACGGGCCACTATAGACTTTGACGAGTCAGACTCGTCAAGTGCTTTTTTCGGCGGCGATTTATTAACATCAATCTGCATGAAAAATCCAAATTTCATACTAAATTATACTCTTTCTCAGCCTTCACGGAACCGTTCAGTTGAGCGAAATTAAATGGTATTTTTCGGTCGCATCAAGTTCCATTTAATTCGTATGTCCAGGGGTTAATTTTATTTCATTTCTCTGCTCGTGAGCAGTTGTATTTTAAGTTATACGAATGGTTGATTTATGTATTTTATTGTATTGACATCTGAGGGTTTACAGATGTGCAACGGTTATTTTTAGGTTTTTCTGATATGTTGTTGGTCAGGTTAGAATTAATGTTTGAGATACGCCATGGGTAGATCGAGATAGGTCTGCTTACAAAAACTGGAGCGGAGAGTTAGAGACGCGGATCAAGATCAGATATCACTGGTTTATGTAGAGCGCCTCTATAAAATACCGATAGCAGGAAATATAATGTCGCTTATACCGGTTCCATTTATTCGAAGTACGTGCTCGGATTAAGTGCACTGTCCCGTCTTAGATTTTATAAATTGAACGAGGGACATACCTATACATAATACATATGCTATTTGAAATTTTTAGGTACAATCAAACTTTCGTCCAATCTAAGAATTCATAGTAATTTACAATTCTCTCGTTGCGCAGAAATAATCTAAACGTAACACGATCCAAACTAACCTCCGAATTAAATCCGAAATTTCTAAGTAGTCCCATCAAACGCGTATCAGCGGACATTACGCCCTCCACCGATCAAAGAATTCATCCCGATCCACGATTCGCCCTCCTCCCTTGCGGAAGAATAATCTACTTTCCAACGAGGAATTGCATCGCGAAGCAGGCCGCCTCCTCGAGGCGCATTTTCGTAAAATCATCCGCAACGGGCCATGCCGGACGTAAAAAATCCCCGCTTTTCTTTGCCTTCGTAATCTTCGCGTTTAGCCTAAGTGCTCCGCCTCATTTCTCCCCCCCCTTTAAACGCTTTCCCCGGGCCAAAACCTTTTCTTCTCAGCCTCGCGCCCCGATCGCCCATTCTAATTCCTCCGTCCGTACACTTCCTCCCTCGATCCATCTTATCGATAATCGATCATCCCTCGCTACAGCCGGCATTCGTACTACTTTCTATTATCTCAGGGCCCTCCTCTCCTACCGATTCACTGTCCAAAGGCTCTGGAATCAGGTCGAGCCAGGCGCTCGAAATTTTTAATGCCATTATCGCCGGTCAGCCCTCGACAGCACTACGTCAGCAGGGATAATCATTACTGAGATAGCAAAATGTATAGGTGGCCGTAATTCCGGAGATTTCGCAGAATTTCGCAGGAAAGAGGTTAAATCCGACCGGTCGTTTTTCCCATCGTCGTCCCTCCTCGCAAATGACGAAATTCGATGGAAGACCGCTGAAAAGCTTCTCGTACTCGGTTGTAGGTAGTGACGTTAATTCTAGGTGTTATACGATTCGGTTCTCTCTCTCTCTCTCTTGTATGAATCCGTTTTATTATCCGTTATTATTGTTTCGTAGCTATTGGAAAAAGGAGTAGACGTGTAGCAAGAAGAATATCCGTGTATTACAGTCGCATTGTTTATCGTGGATAGTTATTGTTAAGAATTAAGTAGAGGAAGAAGTATCGTAGCACGGAATTCTTGGAAATCACGGCCCCTCTGACTTGTCGCCATAATTAACACTGGGACACTGGAGCCACTCTCTGAGGCATATTTAGAACACCACGTGCATCTTTTAAAAAAAGGGGAGAACAAAAGGAAATTTTGGTAAATCAAAGTGATGATTCAAATACTGCATGAAAATCATGGAAAGTTTCAAAAAATACATCGTTATAAAGTAACTACGATTTTTTAAAGAAACGACTGATCAGTAATTTTGACCGGTTTGGTAGTTCTAGTGTTAAGGAGACAGTGAGATTTTCGAGGAAGGTACTGAGCCTCATAAACTTTCATATACGCTCTCTTCATAATCAAATATTTTCGTATACGGTTATCGTATTAATTTATTAATCAAATACTCAGACAGAGGTTTCTTGCACAATTGCACCAATACATTCATATGCGCTCTCTTCATAATCGAATACTTTCGTATATGATTATCGTATGAATTTATTAATCAAATACTCAGACAGAGGTTTCTTGTACAATTGCACCAATAAATTCATATGCGCTCTCTTCATAATCGAATACTTTCGTATACGATTATCGTATTAATTTAATAATCAATTACTCAGACAGAGGTTTCTTGCACAATTGCACCAATACATTCATATGCGCCCTCTTCATAATCGAATACTTTCGTATACGATTATCGTATTAATTTAATAATCAAATACTCAGAAAGAGGTTTCTTGCACAATTACACCAATAAATTCATATGCGCCCTCTTCATAATCGAATACTTTCGTATACGGTTATCGTATTAATTTAATAATCAATTACTCAGACAGAGATTTCTTGCACAATTGCACCAATACATTCATATGCGCCCTCTTCATAATCGAATACTTTCGTATACGATTATCGTATGAATTTGTTAATCAAATATTCAGACAGAAGTTTCTTGCACAATAACACGAATAAATTCATATGCGCTCTCTTCATAATCAAATACTTTCGTATACGGTTATCGTATGAATTTGTTAAACAAATACTCGGTCAGAGGTCTGTTGCACAATCGCACAGTTCACGGTGACTTGTTATCGCCAAGAATTAGGCAGACGTGTTCGCGTGGCCGCACGGAATTCTTGGTAACCGCAGCCAAGGTCGCGGGCCGATCTAATAAAAGCGCCCCTCTGATTTGTCCCCATAATTGAGGAGACGGTGAGATTTTCGAGGGAGGTATTAGAACGGCCTCCAACCTCGGGGATGTAACGTAAACGAACGTGGCTCCCCTAGGGGGTTTGGTAAAACACGACACCGAGATTTTCCATAATTAAACGTCGCCACAGCGGCGAAATAAGCCACCTCGTCCCGAGTTGTCCCTCCGAAAGGATCCCTTTAATCCTGCGCGACCAAAGGCGCCGAAGGAATCCCTGGCGTACGCCTGACCCACGCAGTCGACGTTTTGGTGAGATCCATGGCGCACCTCGCGATGATCATCCCTTAAAAGAGACTTCCAATCCTTTACAATCGATCCTGTAAGATTACTTCTGCGATCTTCTGTGAATACGAGCAGATTCGATCGTTGAAACACGAGATTTTCACATTTTCTCAATCATCTTAATTCTGTCCATCGAGCATAGTGGTATTTCTTAGCTTCTTGATTATTAATGGAGGGTTTACTTGGCAATGCAAATGGAGTATTCGAATTTATTTCAAACGATCAGAGAGATAAAGTGTTTGCAAAGTAGATAGTGCTGTTTCTGGAAGATAAATTATCCAGGAATTACAGTCGTTTAACATTTTAATATATATATATATATAAATCCATAACTTTACTTCGATGCAGCTGATAGGTATACTCCTCGCATAAAATAAAAAAATGACCATTTACTGAAGAACTCGTTTACAGAAGAATTGTCCCTTTATCGCATAAAACTATAATAGTTCCTCATTTTGCCTTAATTTTGAAATAAACTCTGTACTCGAGCGGTTGATTTGTAGCAAAAAGGAATATTTAAGGTGTTTCACCGTGATTCAAGCGAATCGGGAGGGCTAATCGCTCTAGGACTGAAGGCTGCGAAGGCGAATGTTTCGAATTCGGTGTACGCCCAGCCGCGGCGGTCAACATTGACGCAAGATCCACGGCATACGTTACGGTGATTATGGCTGTAACAACATCCCGTCGTATCCCACATTACCCGGGATCTCGTTACACGCACTTAGCCCCACACCCTGGTACGTACCTTAGCCCAACGAGCCCTCGCATGCCGATATATCGAGTATAAGGGGATAATCTATATCGGTCGAACGTGTAAGGAGCTTGTCATTTATATCGCTACAGGCGTACCAGTGCCCACGTCCTTCTTGGTCGAATAAAACAAAATAGGAGAATACGAGTTGTTTCACGACTAAGCGGTACTGAGATTGTCAATTCAGGTGTAGAGGATTAAGATTGAATGTTTTAGAGATAGAACATTGATATTATAGGGTGGGTTATTTAAAGGTTTGTTTTTAAAAACGCTATAAAATGAGTCGATATTTAAAACAAAAGTTTTTTTTATCGCGAAGGTTGGAGTCTCCGATTTAAGAATGAAAAGACCGAGCGGCTGTTCGAATTTCGAGCAAATCGGTCACACCGATGTAGCCATATTCTATAATTCAAAAACAAACCAGTAGATGGCTCATCCTATAGTTTCATAATCGATTTATCGAGAAAACGGGATGAGTAATCGAAAATCTTTAGAGTAACGTGATTAACGATGATTAATAAAAATAGAGAATAGTGAGAATCGAATATAAACCACGTACTGAAACTTTTATCGTAAAGTTTTTTTAGAGAGTCAAGGCACTTCTTTATCCGTAAAATAGAAATATTGAGAAAGATATATATTTTCATAAATAAATAAATCGCTTGCAATAAGCTTCGAGCTGTCAATAACGATTAAAAGTTCGATACAACATACGAATATCCGATTGGCATTACCTAAGCGCCACTAAAGGCGTAAAGTTACATTCCCAATCAAGGTCCATTACTCGGCTGTATTATCGGTTAATATCGTCCCGATCGTAATGGCGAAATTCTCTTACGTATAAGCCAGTCCATTATAACGCTTGGCATTATGTCATTCGGGATATTTGCCTTCGAGATGCTCGCGTTTCAGTCCGTAGACCCAATTAGGCGCGTCGTTCCTTTCAGATCGTATGATCGTGACGATAGTAGGAGGTTAATTGACCACCTTTAGCAAACATTAGAACGTGTAAGATGTCCATAATGCCGGCCGATCCATCTTCGAGGCTTGACGGATACCCGATAGATTCTCCTTAACCAATGTGACGATACATTCTATGGACCGATGTCGTCTTCGAGCATCTGCGCGGCATAGCTGGAAATTTATAATGTGCAAAATACATCTTACGGATGGTCCGCGTAAGATTTATGTTCCTATAAAGCGTGCACCGATGGAAATTATATACTTAGTGCAGCCAAGGCTTCGAAGAAAGCGTCGACGGCTCAATATTGATGATGCATTGATCCAAGCCAGCGGGAAAAATCTGGGGCGATTAATGCACGGCTTTTCTTATGGTTTATTTCTCCCTACGGTAGAAACTAGAATGATGCTAAGGTTAAATTATGATTTTAGCTTGGTTAAATTGTACTTTAGCTTACCTTTATATCGGATGTTATTCTATCTACACGTTGCGTACGGTTCTCTGCTCTAGAAACACGTTATAGGATGCGTATATTCACTTCTGTAATTCGCATTTGGTAGCGGATATTCTCATCGAGTATTCGTAAACATTATTATGTATTTTTTACAGTATTTTATATTACTTTATATTACTTATATTATTTATAATATTTTATAATATTAATTATAATATTTTATATTACTATTTTAGAATTAGGGGCTGCGCAATAAAATAATTCTCATTATAAATTATCATTGAAGAAACTGAAAATATAAATGATTCTTAAAAAGCTGTTTCTTTACAAATTAAAACACGAACTTTGAAATAATAAAGTGGTGTACAACGATAAAACACTTTGTAAGGTATGACGAGCAGAGACACAGAGTTAACGATGTAATGGCTATACTGACCGACTGATTTTTACGCTCTCAGAAGGTTGATATACATTTTTTTTTCGCTAATTTGTTAAGGGGATACGCAAGACTTCGTTACCCTAGTACCGTAAAAAGAAACTTTATTTTTAGTTCCTCAAATCGTGGATCGAGTCAAAGAAACCTGAAAACGATCTTAGTAAGTGCGCAATGTGTTAATTTTAGCATCGATCTTCTAAAACGATGAAGAGTACGATACATTATACTTATGTGATATTTAAAATATCCAACATAACTTCTTTAACGAAGACTAAGGCAGAGGAGGTTAACGAGAAACCCTTCAGTGTTTCTGATGAAAGCGATACTCCGCAACTCATCTCGAGCAAACAATTCGTCGTTCAGCCCCAACGACTCCTTCCATTCGTTTAACGAATGATTCACGTAAGATAATTGACAGTCGATCATTCGTGCTCGAAAAATTGACATTGCCGTCCGACGGATAAGCGTTTGGCGCACGAAGCGAGGAGCGTCGAGAGGCGAACGTGAATGCGCGCGTAATCGACGATTATTCCTTCGAGCTCGAGGGTGTCTTTTCATTCGGCGGGTGAAAAAGGCAATAGAGAAAAACGAAAAAACCCGAGCCCTCTCCGGGGGCCGTAATTAAAAAAAGATCAGACCGCACTCCAGGCTGAGCACAGTGAATATCCAGTAATTGTCTGGGTATAAAGCTGGCCGTATAGTCTCCCACTCAAGTCCTAACTGCGAAGGTCGTGCGAAGGACCGGACCATAATCCGGAAGTGACGTGACAAGAAAGCCAGCGGACCGGCAGCACTTTGGCACTAATTACTGCCTCCGCACGTCCGTCCTTGGCGTGTAATTTCCTCGCATGGCATCCTTTATCGTATCTAATGAAGCCACCACCAATTTTGGACGGACGATTGCACGATAAAATCGAAGACGAACGTACCGAACCTAATTGCAACGCTGACGATTTATTACAAGGGCCAGGAGCCACTGTCGTTCCTCGGATCAGGCTTTATTGCGATAATTGGCCAGGAAGGCGAGTATGTTATTTTTTCCCAGTTGGACGAGAAATTTGATACGAGGCAGAGCGATGGCTTTTTTTTATTTGTTCGATGTCTTATATCGCGTGAGATTTGTGCCTGTGCCGAAGTAGTTGTTCGTAATTGAATAAATTGATATTTAAATAATCTGATAGTTGGAGCTTATGTGTATGTGTGCGTGTGTGTGTGTATATATATATATTTAACTCTGTCGAATACTAGAAATAAAGAATTTAATAAATCATAGCTCGATCATAATACAAATATTATATATATAATATATATTTGTATATTTTGTATATTATATATATAATATTATA